>JANRGW010034214.1:9673-31904 GCA_024733675.1 Psilopsiagon aymara | reverse complement strand
GTGTTGTGTTCCCTGCCTTGCTCTGGATATTGCTGTCTGCTGCAATAGTGTTATTAATAAAAGAACCAATGAAAAAGCTGTCCTGGATATTTATCCAAAACTCTTCCTCTTCATAATGCCCTCTATCCTCCTTCCCCATTTCATTCCTCCAACTCTTCCTTAACCCGCTCCCCTACACACTTTGCTTTCTCACTTCCCTGGCTTTCTTCATCCCTCCCCTTGTACTCCCTCCTTCTTTCACAGCCTCCCTCCTTCCCTCCCTCTCCTTGGCTCAGCATTCAAAATCCCTGCCCATAGCGACGAAAGGAAAAACAACAACACAACACTCCAGCCTGAGGAGGCCAGAGCATGGGATTCCTTCCGAGAAAACTCAGAAACCAGGGAAAAGAGGGAAAGCAAACAGTGAGACCAGGAAGAAGCCTGAAGAGAGCAAGGATATTTCAAGGGGGAGGGATGAGCTGGTATCTCAGGGAAACTTGGTGGGGTCTGAGACAAACACAGAGACGCGATCACAGATCCAACCCAAAACAGCAGTGCAAGTTCTGCTTTCCTGGGGGAAGGAGCTAGGTCAGAAAGCCCAGCTCCTGCAGAAGGAGCCATAGCGCACAGTCATGGAAATGACAGAGATAACTGTACAGATGGAGAGGAAAGAGAAAGCAGTGACTTGCTCTAGAGAGTGGATGGGCCGATGATCTGGGCCACGAACAGGAGAAACCCCTACACCAGAGGGCGAAGGGCTGATTTCCCCAGGGATGGTAGAATTCTCCATGCCAAAGGCAGACTGTGGGCCCCGGGGCTGAAGGGTTAATACCCCACAGGAGGGCCCTGGGGAATCCACTGTAAATAGGTGCGGTTTTCTCTGCAACTCCAAGAGGCATTTTCTCTCTGTACCAGTCTGGACAGGTGAGAAATCGGAAGAAGTTGGAGCCTGTGCTTCCCACTAGCACAAAGCAGGGCTGTTAGTACAGGTCTGGATGTTTGTTTGCGCACTCCAGCCTGGCTGCTTAACTCCGTAGTAGCCAGTGCCAGGAATCTCTGGCAGTCAGCACGGTGGTCCCCTGGGTACAAGCACCTGCCTGTTAATGGAAAGCCACAGATTAATGGCGCAGTACAAGGAGCCTTAGTCAGTTACTCATTGAAGAAAGGATAAATTCAGCGATAAGCAAAAGAGGCGAATAGTGTATGTGCAGGAAAGGCAACTCTCTTCTTTTCCTCCCCCTCCCACATCTCACAGGCCTGTGCCCTGTACCCCAGTACTGCTCTGCCCCTCCTTCCTTGCCCCATCCCTCACAACCACCCTCCCCAGGGCTCTGCCTTGCCCTCCCCATGCCACATCTCCACATTGAGCTACAGGAATTCTTTCTTTCCACAAGCCTGCCTCCTAGCTCGCCCTGGCTCTGCAGCCTCCCTGCTGCTAGGCAAGGAGAACCAAGAACCAAAGTTTTCAGTCGCCTCTGCTCCGTTTTCCATTCTTAATTCAGGACATTTGAATCTTGAGGATAGTTTTCCCTTCTTCAAATGAATTTTGAACATAGCTGGCTCCCAAAAAGGTAGAACTGGAAGAGACGCTGGATCACTAAATCCAGCCACAAGCTTTAGCAGCATCACCTATATAACCCCTGTTCCTTCCAGAAAGCTGCTCAAGGATCCTACTGCTATGAAAGGAAGAAATACTCTGTTAATCTCCAGCCTAAATTTGCTCATTCCCATTTGTTCCGGCAATAAAAGGCAGCACCCAAGCAGCAAAGTCCTGAGTAGGACATAAGCCTCAGAACACAATTCAAACAAATCAGATTGAATCACAAAGAATAACACTGAGGAATGAAAGCAGAACTGTTTGCAAAGCCACTAATCTCAGCTTTGGAAGTGCTGGTTTGCTCAGCCATTTCAGACCTCAAAAGCTCCTCAGCCCTATGGAGTCCCCACATCTCTTTGATTCCCCAAGTGAATATTGGAGCCATGACCCCACTGTCCCTCTGTACCAATAGCTGTTATGAAAACTGCTTCCACAGAAAAACATTTGCATGAAGATCTATCCCCCACCCAATTCTCAAGTCCTACCTAGGACAGCCGCTGGCAAACTCTAGCTAAGGTTTAGCCCAGGAGAGCTGCACGAAAGGAGAATACCTGTGTTTGCAGAGAGGACAAGGCCTATATTGTCTAAAGTGCAACATATAAAACAGTGAAATGAGCTTGCAGAGGGTTCAAAGCTTAAAGAGAGATACTACAAAGCTTGGGAAATTGAAACTGCACATGTTGAACCTTCCTTCTACCCACTGCTCATAGACACCACTGAAGTCAGCAAGAAGTTGTTTATTTTAGGCTTTTGGTCAAATTCTGTTTGCAAGAAGCTGAAACGGTGATGCTAGACACAAAGGCATGTTATATCCCAGCAGAAACATGGCTCCCCAGCTTACACGGGTAGACACAGCCGGGCCACAGATACTTGCACTGAATCATAGACTCCTGTCATCCAGCTGTGGATGAGGATAATGGGAAATGCAGCAAAGAGATGGGGGAAACCATCTGCTCCTCTCGCTTCATTGCGCTGTGAAACTGTAGGCTCTGTTTGGGATAAAACAGCACTTATTTCCAAGGCAACAAATTGGAGTATCGCAAACAACAGAGGACCAGGAGATGCCTGCAGGTTGGAAGCTGAGAGAATGTCCTTCACGGAGGCACAGGCGGACTGAGCGAGGATGAAGCAGGAATCCAAGCCCTTGCCCAGGGCACTGGTTTTTATTGGTGTATTTCTCTACAATCTGACTGCAGGAAAAGCCATAAAAGCTGTAGATGCAAAGGGTCCTTTTGGTGCCCAGTGCCTAGATCTACAGGCAGTTTGGCCAAGTCATAGCAAAGAAATTCCTGGGACAAAATCCCTGTATTCTGCTGCATCTCCATGTGACAAATGATTATATCAAGCAAGTGATCACAAAGCTGGCTCTGATGGCCTGACATGAAGCAGAGCGCGCTGGACAACTATAAAGCCCAGAGACACATAAGAACAAGCAGAAAATGGGCTTGAGTAGAAGTGACTGAGGTGGATAAAAGTTGGAGGAATAAAACTGCAGCAGAAAGAGGAAGTCTTCTTTAGGGGAGGAATGAGGCTGAGCAGGAGCGACAGGAGTGATAGGGATAAATGACACTGGTTTGGGTAAGCTATTAAGTGCTAAAGAGATAACACACTGCAGAAGAGCAAAACATATTCAGGAGAAAAAGGAGAGTTGTGCTATTTCCTGGGGATGAAGTACGTTCTCTGTGGTGCAGATGGATCAGCTAAGCACACACAAGTTCAATCCATGGGGTAAAGTGTGGGGTGCAATGAAAAGGTGGGAAATAAGTGGGTGAAGGGAGGAAATATAAACCAAGAAGAAGAAAGAAGAGTGGGACTCTAATGACAGACAGCAGAAACTGTAATCACAGGAGATATAAGATGCAGGGATTTTGTCAGCTTAGGTGTCTATTTAAAACACAGACTTGGGATCGAAAAGACCTGAGTAAACTGGTCTCCATACACCCAGCTGCAGCCTTAAATGCCAGGGAGCTTGAGGACCGGTGCGTGAATCTCTCCACAGCACCGCTGCTGCAAATCCTGAGATGCTCAACCCATGTCCTCCCAGCACTCCTGGGACTCTCAACCCTAACATCCCATGGTGGGGCCAGGGGAGTTCTCTTCCTACAGAGGAAGGGAGCAGACCACAGAGCCAAGGAAAGCCACTCGGTGCAGAGGCCAGGAAGAGAAGTAGCAGAAGGGTAGGGAAGCTGCCCTGGAAGGGTGCTGAAGACCTGTAGGTGAGAAGGTCATGCATATGAACAGACATGGAAAAGTGACAGAATGAAATGGAGAAGGGTAAGAACAGAGGTGCCAGAGTTGACCTTCTGAGGCTGCAAAAGCAAACAAGAAGAAACCTGAGAAACTGGAGGACATGAGAGGAAAGTCCTGGGCTGCTACTGCCCATGGAGAAGGGAAGACAGCTGGACAGGGGGAAGGTGCAGTTGCTCACAAGCAACTTTACTGAAGGCGTCTCTGAAAAAGTCATTAATATCAGAGTCTCAGAGTGAGAACAGTTAATGGGTAACAGGAAAGATACCAAGGCAGAATCAGATGAGGCAAGCAAAAGATTCCATTGTGCAAATTTTCAGTGGGGCAAACTACAGTTCCTTGATGAGTTTGGCAGTGGAACAAGGGGCAGAGGAGAGAAGCAGAATGCCATCCCTCGAGACGCCTCAGTGATCTGCATGCTCTGGAGTTAACGGGCTGCCAGGATGGCTTGTGCGATCCAGCACTGTTGTATAAGCTGGAGTGGACTTTCCAGGAATCAAGGAAAACCACAAACTGCCTTTGTGATGTGAATGAAGCATTCATGGAAAAGACAAACATCTTGGCTCATTCCAATTGATAGCCATAAATCTGCTCCCCAAAAGGCTGGGGCAGATATATCCCATGTGAGACTGGACTCTCCAGTGCCACCAGTACATAGGAATTGTGAAACCAACTTTAGCCCATGGCAGCAAGAAGGACTCACTCGCCCCTCATGGGTTTTTCCCATGAGGAGAAATGCAGTACCTCCATTTTAGAGTGGGAAACGTTTCTGTCCTCCTTTCCCTGCTCAATGCTTCCCTACAAACATTTTCCTCTGTGCACTCTGTGACTCCATGATGGCTGCCTATTAACAGACTCCTATGAAAAAAAGGAAGTCTTCCTTTTGTGCACACTCAGCCCTGTGTCACTGCTGTTTGGATTCATGTTCCAGCAGTCCTGAGGAAATCCAGCGTGGGATGCAGATAGATGCTGCACGGCAAGGTAGTACAGCACACAGACGCGATATATAGATTGCCTTCAGGTGTGTGAGGGGTTAAGTCCACCAAGAAACACTTCTGCTGCTTAAACCAAATTTACTCAATTTCTTCTTTTTCTCTTTTCTTTTTTTTTTTTTTTTTTGTTCAGGAGTTCATGAAAAGGGTGAAAAAAAAGCTGCTATTTGTTTTGCCCCTGCTGGAGCCATGAAGGGAGCTCTGCAGAGTGGACAGTACAGTCACTGTGGCATCGCAGCAGTGAGGGAGCTGAACTGGGAGCTGTGAGGTGAAGGTCCCTGTTTAACAGCTTTCCGTTTGTTTACCAAAAAAATATTGTTCCATCATAAAAATTCCCAAAATAGTTCAGGTCTTGACAGACTGACTGGCAGCTGCCCAGCTCTGCAGGATCCTGCTAAATGAAAGGAAATAAAAAGAGCTAATCTGGTACCCATGGCTCAGCGCTCGCAGCTTAGGAATCCACACAGTCTCAGGGCTCCACTGCCCCAGTAGGTGTGGGGTACAGTACAGAGTTCTCTGGTCAAGGGCTGGGTTTCCTGATGGCAGTGGCTTTTCCGTGGGTTCTGAGCAGGCTGATGAGGAAGGCAGTGCTTGCCTTGCAATGAATAGATATTTGCAATGCAAATAAAGCTTCTGCTTTATTTTTATACCAAGTTTGGTTTGGTTTGTCCCTTCCTCCCAGCTCTATAAGGCTTTACCTTGACAAGACAGGCTGCCCCACACTAATGGCTGTATCCCTCTGAGGTCTTCAATTCCTGAGAGCCCCTAAGAGTCAGTGGCTCCTTTGGGTAAATTTTTTATACAGGCATTGTTCTAGCCCACTGAAGAATAACTTGGGCCAGCTAATGTATTGCCTGTTGCTGAGAATATCTTAGGATGACAACCTAGCTGCAGATCACGGTGATCTTATTGCACATGAATGGAAAGTGTCAAACGGCACATGGCAGCCAAGTCAGAGAGAGTCATCCTCTCTAGGAAGAGCAAAAGGCCACTGTGAAGTCCTGCAGCCTGCCACGGTGACCAAAGGACCAGGCGCACTGTGACTCACAGCACAGAGAAGCAGCAAATCCAGATTAGCTCATGCAGAATTAGCAGCCTCTGTGGAAAGAACCTATCCTCGCCAAATCGCAGATGTCTCCCCAGCTGCAGAATTAACTTCTCCATGGCCCTCATAGCGCCCAGGGCAGGTCTGCTTTAGGGAGGGACAGGGGAAATTTGCATTCCAGATCATTCCCAGAACTGGCATCACAGGATTCTCCATTCATTCCTTAGACGTTTTGGTACACAGCCTCCAAACCAAGCCAGGCTCTAGCCATGGATTTGGTGGAGGGTGCAGAGGTGAACATTCCCCAGTGCTTTCCCTCATTAGTGGTCTGCAAAGCCAGGCCGGCTGGTGCTACAGGAAGGATCAGGGTGTGCAGGGCCATGCAGGCTGTGGTGGTTCCTCTTCCTATGACAAGTTTGGCCTTTTGTTGAGGGGCATTTCCGAATGGTGTCACAGCCAGACATGGGAGCCATCTCACTACTGGTGAGCTCAGGGCTACCCAAGCTTGCTTGGGTTCGGTACCCCTGTCACAAAAGAGAGGTGGGGCTGGTGGGAATGGGACATCTGGTCAGCTCTCAGCCAGGTCACCATAAACCAGTCAAAAGTGACAGGTGACACTGCTAATGGCTTTCATGTGATTCTGAGGTTACTTCCAAACTGCACGTGGTGTGCGTGCTGTTGCCTGGGGCTCCCTTCACCTGTCTGCAGCACCAGGGAGAAAGGCTGACCACCAGTTTCCACCGGAGGTACCCTGCCACTGCAGGCTGTCTCCGTCCCATGATCCATTTATCCATTTATCGATCCATTTCCACATACTGAGTTGACTCCAGGTGAACCATGTGGTTTCTTACAACGGAAAACAGACCCATGGGCACTGGGTATTATTTCTGTCCTGTCAGCCTCAAGGACACAGGAGCTGAGACCTTCACAGCACAAAGGAGAAAAAGAGAGACTTTTGCTGATGAACAACCCCAGAGGAAGAGGAGGTATAGTCTGCACATCAGGGCAAGCTGGAAGCATCCTCAGAAGCTCCTATAAGCAATACACAGTTTGCAGCTTTCCCATATGGGCCTGGGGAGCAGAGAGCTTCCAAAAGCCTTCAGCTGGATCTCCAAGCAATTATGCAGTGCTCTGCTTGCCCAGGCTGGCCACCACATCCAAGCCAGCACCCACTCTTCACCCTTTCCCCTCTGCATTCAGTTCTGCCAAGCTCTGCAGAGGAGATTAACAGGTTCATGGCAGGAATATGCCGGGGCTGTGGTCACTGGGTGAAGGCAGAAGGACTAGAGGGAGAGGAGGTGTCTCTTGAACGATGCAGCCTATTTTGGGATAACTGTGGACAATGGGCTTGCTGATCTGCCTATTGAAGCGCCTGGTCTTTATAGACTGTTTTAATTTTGTGCTTGCTTTCCTATAGACTGTGAGAGGACTTCTTGTGCAGCTGTGGATATACTGCAACAAACCTGCTTCAGGATAAAGAGACCGCAACCTCCAGCCCCTTTTCTTGTCCTTCTTCCCCACATTTGCTCATGTCTCATATTCACATGGACAAGTGTCTCTGGTCTGACGTTTCCGTGAGGTGGGGCTGATGAAAGGCAGGGTTGGAAACTCCTCTCCTTCAGCCTTCACAAAGCTTACTGGGGGACAGAAGCTGACCCCCATGGATTGCATTTAGCCATTCTCAACCCTATAAGGCAGTTGCCACCTTCCTTCTGCCCCCTGCTGTGCTCCCAGGCCCTGAGTCACCCATTTCCTCTTCCACTGGTGGGGCAGGTGATGCACAGGACTGGTACAGTTCTCCCAGCACCCTCTCAGGCATATTTTCCCTCTGACCATATGACTACCACTTAGGACATAATCATTGGCAGACCAAGCAGGCAAGGGCACAGGCCCTCGTGACAGTGTGTTCCCCTTTCGCATTTTAACCCTCCAGGGCTGGCACTACACCCTACGCTAAACAAAGCCAAGGCTTCAAGTCTGCAAAGAAGACAAAATGCTGCCATATTGCTCCAGGGTTACCAAAGCAAATTATGGACTCATCATTCCCCAAAATAAAAAGCCCCAAAACACTAAAGGGCCCCAGCCTTAATCCCATCTTTTTGAGTAGTGTATAAATAGGAGATTGTTACTAATCTCTTTCCAAGAAATAGCAGCTGAGAAACCCATGGGCTTGGGCCCATAATTTGGGTGTCTGGGTCTCACTTGGGCCCACAGACTCAGTTGCTTCTCCCAACTACAGCCCTGACTGCTCTGTAGATGTGATCGTCCATTTAAGACCCCACTTCAGGCCTTGGCTCGTATCACAGAACAGCCCCCAACCAAAACATACATTTGCCTTTCTGCATTCTTTGCTTGGAGATCCTTACACTTCAAACAGCATGGCAGCGAAATAAAGCTGAGGGGAGTGCTCTCTGGGATCCCACTGCCAGCACATAAAGCACAAATTGACCATTACTGTACCAGACTCCTTTTCCCCAGATGAAACATCACAGAGAAGGGGCAAAATTATTGAACTTACCTCTGCTTCAAAGTATTGAGTGAACAAAACCGTAAATTAAGGCTTTATGGCTCCAGGAAGTCAGCAGAACTCCCAGGCACACCCTGTCAGCATGAGAAATCTCCAAAGTCCCACCCTCCTCATCCCTTGGCTTGTGCATTTGGTTGCTATCAGAGAACTCTAGCTTGTTATCAAAACTCATTTTACATTATTTGTTATCATTACATAGCAAGTAATCCGATCTGTTATTACTTATTGCTGTTCCCATCTTGCCAGATATGGGACTCCCACCCCCTCCCTGGGGAGACACAGTTCACTTCTAGGAAGTACTTTGCTGATGCTCAGTCTAAATTTCCTCCTTTGTTAACACTATCTCCATCCCCTCACAGATGTTTGAAGACAACAATGTTTCCCTCCCTTAGTCATCTTTTGGCTAAATTGGCTACCATTATGCTCAATCTATCTTCCCCATCTGTCAACAGCTCTAACTATCCCCAATTCAGGTCACAACATTTGCTGAACTCTTCAAGGAAGATTCTCACTCTCCTCCTCAGAGAGGAAAACCACACTGACATTTCCCATAGCCATAACGCAACACAGACCCTGCCTGACTTGCTCCCCACTGCTATCTTTTGGACGGCACTCCGAAAATCAGTGAAAGTTATTGGAAAGTTAATTTCATCCCTTACCTTTCTGCTTCCATAAGAGTAGGACCATGCTTGCTACAACCTGATGCTCAGAAGCATAAACAAATTATCACAGTCTTTTTTCAGCCCATCTGCAGACAAGTGTCCATGCTGGAATCAGTGAATCCAGGACATGGGGTTTTGTGAAAACTGTAGGGGAGGGTTGATATGTGCTTTGTCGCTTCCTGAAATTGCCCATGACATTGGCTCTTCGGAGAGCAGGAGGGTGGGAGCTCTACATTGATCTCATCCCTCACAGATGGTGGGAGGAAGACCAGCCCAAGCTCCTGAGCGCTGGGGAAGGAGAAAAGCAAGACTATGCATTGGAAATGAGCAACTGGCTAAAAAAGAAAGTTCCCCCTGTCGAAGCAGCTTAATGGGCCCTACTCTCATTCCTCCTCAGTACTACACACCAGCCCTGTCAGTTTGAAGCTCCTGTTGCGTGAAGCTCTAGGGAGAAATATTTCACACACATTCTCCACATTTTGTTTTGAGAAAAATCACAAAGATGATTGCCTTGTTCAAGCAGTCACTGGCTGACATCATTCTTCATGCTCCCTGTGCCACGTGGGGTATTGCTCACTTAACTCACATTAACTGGCTCTAGCTTTGGGCTTCTCCTTCCCACCCTCCCAAGGATCCTGTGATAGTGGGTGGACCACACTAAAAAAGCAGAGCTGACAGCACCTAAGCAATCTCTGCATGGTATTGCTTCCCACCTCCAGAAAAGTCATGCTTTCTTAAGCAGGGTGGGGGATGCACTGTGCTGGCCACAATGAATGGGGAAAGGATTGCAGTCAAGCAGATCTACAGTGCAGGACCTGGAAGAGGCTCCACCAGCAGCTGGTGGTCATGCAGGACATGGGGCCTATGGAGAGCTGGAGAGTGCGAGAGCAACCACAAAGGACAAAGAGTTTGGGAGAGCTGCTTCAGAGCTTAGTCTGCTTTCTGTGTGCTCTGTGGCAGCACTGAAAGCACCACTGCTTGTTTATCTCTCCTGGAAGTGGATTAAGCAGAACTGCAGGATGGTATGCAGAGTTCAGTGTCCTCACAGGGAACTCGTGCAGAACAGCCACTGCTCTCACACTTCCCGCTGTCAGCACTCTCTGCTACATGGGGTAGAGGTATGGCAGAACCAAGGACAAATTAAAAGAGAAAGAACTGTCTCTTTTGATGCCTGGTGGTGAATGAAAGACAATTCCAAGCACAGTAATGGGGATGGGAACACGGCGCATTAATTCCTCTCCTTTAGAGATCGAGAAAGGATTTGTGAGTGCTTCCTTTCCTGCATTCTGCCGTTAACAGTTCTGCAGGGTGATATCATCGGGGCCTTTTCCAAACTCAAGAGCGTCTCAGACATTACAACACCAGGTTTTGGCTGCCTGTACATATCACCGGCTACACCCACTCCAGCCCCCTCCCTGCAGCACCCCCGGAGGGACCAGTGAAACCTCTCACTGCCTCTGCACTCTCAAGAGCTTTCCTCAGAATCCCAGCAGTCACAAGCCCCCACTGAGACCTCATTCCTGGACAATGTACCTACTCTTACCCAATGGCTCTTGAAAGTAGCTCAGATAAAAATAGACTCTATTTGCTCCAAAGACTCTAACGCTCTGAGCCACACTGGTTTTAAAGCAAGAGAACAAGCATCTCATGATGCCAGGCACCAGGATGCTGATGGGTGGGTTTGGAAGTAGATGGAGGAAGGAGGAGAGCAGGTGCCTCTGAAGATTATCTCCAAACAGGCCATGGTCAATGCAAAGGTCCATTTCCCTACTGCTGTAGACAAGTACTGGGGAAGTCAATGGCCCCAGTTTAAAACATGCTTTTGTCGAAGCCACTTGAAAGCCTGAGGAAGGAGAGCTGCTCTCCCTAGTCCCCAGCAGTTATGTGCTCACATTCTGCACTCCAGCAAGTTCACCTCTGTTGCAACCATCTTGCTAGCTGCAGCAAGGGAGAGTTGCAGCTCTCCTCTACGTACGGTGGGGGCTCAAGTCCGAGCTAGCTCTGCACCAGCATAAGGAGGAAATGTCTCCACTGACATTAATGAAATTACTCCAGAGTGTCAAGTCAGGCCAAGTGTGAGCAGAATCAGGGTACGTCGGTACGCTGGAGATTTGTGACCACAGAGCAGCCTACCAGCACAACAGACAAAAACCGTGTCAGGGAAGAGGTTTTAGTTTCAATTTGTCCAAGAATCACACACACACACACACACACACAAAAGCAGCAGTTATTTAAAAAATGCCTGAGCTGGGTTCCTCAAAATAGTGGGAGTTTCATGTAGTGCTTACCCCAAGCAGTGTGTTAGCAACGCGCTAAGGCAGCCTTCTGTAAAGAGCAAAAGCGCCAAAGGCAGAAGGAAAATAAACAAACCAAATGCCTGGGCTGTTCCACTGGCCAGCCCACATGTCAGATTTGCTGCTAATAACACTGATGATCTGACCTGCTTCCCTGCCTCACTCATGTCCAGGAAGGTGTGAGGAGCCCTGGAGGTGCTGACAGCATGTGCTTGATGTGTGAGATGGTCCCCCAATGGGTTTGCATGACAGCCTGGCAGCTCTCCTCTACAGATGTGCTTTGTCAGTATAAAACCTCCCAGGGCTGTCAGCCTGCTCCCAGCAGTCTCATCCACTCCCCTTATGCTTAAGGATCACAAAACTGCAAGGCTTTCTTCTGTTTACTGTAAGGAGATGTTGCCTGGATCCTTTTTGGATGGAAACTCTCTGCTACTTTGCTCTCTAGCAACCTTGGTCAAGGTTCCCCAGAGCTTTTTCCAGCCCACCAGACAGTTCAGTTGCTCCAAAACAGGACTGGTTTGATTTGAATCCAGTATTTGATCCAATGGCTTAGCTACATTCCTGCTAGGATATTGCCTTCAGTATCACCACTCTGCCTGTTTAGCAAGCAGTCCACGGATGAGAAAGACAAGACCATGCCAGCGGTTACTGGGCTCACCAAAGCAAACCAACCACAAAGGTCCAGAGCTGGCAGCCATTAGCCAGGAAGAGATCTGCCACAGCTCGGGCAGCTTGCTGCTGCTATTGTTTCCCCTCTCTCTTCAAAGATTTATTTTGGTACTGACAGGGACACTGCAAGCGCCTTTCTTTCCCTTCTCCATTCTAAAGCACTTTATTTTCTCTCTCTCCCACCCTCTGTGTAAATGAGAGAGCCCATTTCCCTGCAGTGATTAATTCCTTTTGGCCTTTGCAACCCAGAAAGTTCTTCTGTTACTGCTGGTTTTGTCCCTCTGTGATTCAATATGCTCTTTGCATCACAGAAGATGTCTCCAAGCATTTCCCTTTGGGAAAATGGGTTAAAATCCAGCTTAAGTCCTCAGAGTGGACACTCGGGGAAGGACATGGTGGGTAGGGGTAAGAAAAGGTATATGACGCCAGCGTACAGCACAGGCAAAAGCATTACTTCCCTGTTTTAAAAGGGATGTTGACCGCTGGGGAATGAAAGGGGAAGAGAGACTCCAATGGCTGAGAGGTGCACTATTTGCTCCATAGTAAGCTCAGCCTGTTTGGCCTCTCAAACAGAAGAAAGTGCCTTTATGCCAATGTAATCCCAGGGAGTAAACATGGGGCACATAAAAAGTCTTTAATCTCCTAAGAAAGGAAGAATGGGAACCACAGCCATAACCAGGCAATATCTGATTAGAAATAAACCACTGTTTTGTAGAGTGTGGCTGACCAACGCACGGACATGGTAGATTCCCTGTCTCCATTCGATTCCGCACTGAGGCTGGTTAACTTCCCAAAAGCACTGCTGGCAAGCACATATTATTGGGTGTGGGACAGGGGTAACTACATGAAATGAAGGGGCCAGTCTTATACAAGGGTTGAGGTTGGATGATTGCCTGTCAAACCTGGGGAGCCTGTGAATTACCAGAGCTCTCGTTTTGCCTGTGGCATTTCTGTAAACCTGCCACTGGTGCTGGTTCAGTGCTGGCACGTGTCCTGGAAGCACACCTTCTCCAAGCTGCTCGTTGTTCCAGGTCTGCTGGAGACTGAATTTGCTCCCCTGCCTCTGACAAGAAAGTTTCAGCTTTCCTTGTACAACCTTGCAGAAGTAAGGGCCATGCTAAGATAAAGAGGCCATGTGCTCCCTATTCAAATGGAGAGGCTGGTGGCTGGTCAAGGTGACCCCAAAATCACAGAGCACACAGAAGATCCAGCAAATCAGCTCCGATGAGAAGCACTGCAGTGTGGCACAGGTGAAGGAGGAACCCCTTGGGTGTGCAATTAATCACAGGGATCCACTGGCATCAGCTGTACAGCAGATCACCTTGCAAAACAGAGCTACAGCCCTGCCTGAGTAATGTGGTAGGAAACTCCATAAAGCAAAAACTATGATTCCTACTTCGGTATGAGGTTGTTTATGCCAAAACAACAACCCCAAAACATAAGGCTGTGGGTGCATGAACTTTCTGCATAGGCAGTATCCATGATAAACTTTACCTGTCATGTAATATCCCCCTAACCTTAATTGTCCCATAAACCTGAGGCAAGGGAAGAGCAAATATTGAACAGGCAGCAAGGACTTCCCAACAAAAGAAGCCTTGCCACCTTGGAAACCTGCCAAGAGCTGGTGGGCTGCACCTAAATACCACACACCCCCAAAATCCCTCAGGATGGAGCCACTATTTTCGAGCTTCAAACATGGTCAAAGAGGAGCTTCGGATAGAGCCAACTGAATCTCACACTCACTGTGTGAAGCTACAGAGGCGTATCTAAATCTTCAGTCATGAGTACAGACTGTCTAGATATCTATGCAGAATTAAGAGGCACAAGGTGGTCTGGATAAGGATCTTGGAACAGAAGAAAACAGCTTGTGAGCCAATTTCTATATTGGTGTCCTTTGCCTTTGTATATCTCTTTTGAACTACGATAATCTTGGCTTTCTCTTCACACCTCTTTCATTCCTGGCTCCGGATAGTCCTGATGCACATGTGTGCTGGCTGCGGTACCAATGCACACAACAACACAGCCTACATATATGGGTCACAGCTGGCAGACCAGAGCCTGTACCAGCTGTGCTCTCCATGCCTCTCCCATGGTGTGGCTCTGAACTAGGCCTGATTCTTCTGTCCACCTCTAGAGCATCTCAAAATTTGTAGAAATGCAACAATCTCAGAAATTTCTACTCTTCTCTTAGGTTGAAACTGTCCAACCATGTTCAAAAGCTGTCAAAAGGGCCCACGGTAAAACATAACGATTACATAGGCTTTGTCACCAGCCAGGAACAGCTGAGAGGTCCACACACTACATCCACAGCCCTACAGGTATTTTGTTGCAACAGGACACGGAGAGGAGATACCCTATGTGCATGAAGCACAGGCATCTGGTTGTTGCAAGGTGTGTTGCTGCCTTTGCTGGAACTTCTACAATAAACTGCTTGCTAAGCAGCGACCCCAGTTTGTCTGGTTTTGTTGATGATGGCTGTCGATCCTCACCGAGATGATTCACGATTCGACACTCTTTTCTGTGCTCCACTTCTGTCTCCCGCCAGAGCGCCCAATATCCCAGGCTCCCAGCCAGGGTGCAGGGTGAGTGTCTCACTTGTTTATAGCAGGGCTGGGGGATGTTTAAACGAGGGTGGTGATGGGAATCTTGGGAATTTCACAGCAGACAGAACTGCAGCTACAGTCCTCCCTGCTGCTGACAAGCTGCACTCGGGGCAGGGTATAGAAGATTCTTTATCTAAAGACAAATCCATTGACCAGCTACTTGTGGAAATGAAGGCACTCTCAGGGATCATACTAGTTGCAAAGCAAATTTAAAACCCATAATCACTCACAGCCTGATCTCTAAAAGGCAGGAGTCCAAAGCAGCAGGGAAAAGTGTGCGTGCAGCTGCATGCGTAGTTGACATATGCAGCTACCATGACTTTCTGCACAAAGAAACACTCTGACAGGAGAGAAGGATTCTGGGCCACCCTCTGTGGCAAAAGCTCTTTGGAAAAGCTGGTCCATGCTGAACAATGCAGCGTTGGTGGTGATGGTGCCCAAGTATAACCCCAGCTTTAACACAGAAAAATCCTCCAGTCACTCATTTAGTAAGGAAGCACTACATATTATTACTAAAGCTGAAAGAATTTGTTTAGATCCATGCTGTGTTTCATTGTGAATGTTTATTTTCTTTCAGCACATCATTCAGCTTGGACAAGGGCACCAAGCTAATTAGTTTCACATTTGTGCATACTTTTAAGCCCTTCTCATTTGTAGGATTTCATGCCTGCAATACCAAAGTTGTAAGCATGATGAGCAAAGTCACGTTACGCATTTCCACTCAAGATAACACATTCAGGCTCTCTGAAGGACAGTCTGTTCATGATCATTTTCAAAAAAGCATTTGGACTCCTTACCAGACACTCTCAAACACAGGAGTTCAGGAAAACCTGGCAAACAATGCACCAGAGTGCATGAAGCTCCCTTTTGCATTGGACAGTTCTGCCTTAAAGTGCAGCTAAGTGCTGGTTCAGTGCTGGGCTGCTTATTTTCCAGGGATGCAGTGCCAAGCACAGGGGGCCTACCTCCATCCCTGGCCACAAGTGCCTCACACAGTACCACTTAGGAAAAGACAGACCCTGAAGGCAGAAGGAACTGGGCAGCAGTGCACTGTAACTCTGCTGTCTGTGCTCCCTGCACTGGCATCACCACCACCACTGGCAGGAGCAGTGGCACAGCAGCCAGTGTGCTGAACCCTGTGTCACTTTCTGGGGTCTCAGTTTCACCTTGCCAGAGACTTATCACTGCTGGGGAACTCCTGGAGCTGCCACATCTCCAGCTACCACATGACACTCTCAAAGTGGCAATGCGGGTTAGGCTTAGCCCAGCCACTTCCACAGGACAACAACGACCTCAGCTGCCTGTTTCTCCCTAGGCCCACACTATGGGTAGGTACTCCCCATAAAAGCCAACGTCACACCTCTCCTGCCCTCCTGCCATTACCCTGTGCCAATTCTATTTTCTCTTCTCTCTGCTCCCTTCCCACATTCTACCCCAGCTTCCACGTCTTGCCTTCAGTAATTTCTTTTGATGGGCAGCCCCTTTACACATCAGTGCTGACTTTTTGAAGAGTAAAAGCCCCACACAGCTATATCACAAACAACCAAAGATCCTACATTGCATAGATGCAAAATCTAGGCACTCTAGCTGCTTTCATTATACACATCACAAGAGCTGATCCATGCACTGGCAACAGCCACCTGCCTGCATTCCAGCATGATGGGGGCTACCACTGCAGTTGCTTCACCACATTGCCTGGTACCACAGCTCTGGCCAGATTACTCACAACTGCAGTAGGGTTGACAGGTCTTAGCAACTGGTGGTGCAGCATCATGGTAATAGGATGCATGGGGAGAAAAGTTCGGGTAAATCTGTAACAGCTGAGACTGGGTAAAAGTTGGAAACAAAGTCTATCCTGAACCTCGCAGCGGTGAGAATCTGCCAAAGCCCTAAAGAAAAGGGTCTTGCTGAATTGCCTGAAACCCCCTAAATCTTCCTCGTTTGCTGAAGGTTATAATACAGAAGAACAAAAAAAGCAGGTTTCCTATAGCAGAGAGCAAGAGACAAAATTCCCCCCAGAAGAAGCGCAGTATTTTCCATGCTGGTGGCTGTCTCATCATGGAAAGACATCTGAGACACTTCATTAGTCACTGCCTGCAATTTGCCTCCTTAAACATGTCCCCAAAGCAGCAGAGACCACAAATACAACGAGAAAAGAGGAATCTCCTTAAAATGTGTGAATAAAAGTGTCAGTTTAGATTCCAGGTAAATAATTTCTTTGTGTATCCTACAAGCCGAACTCTGACCTCTTCTTCAGTGCCATTTTCCTCTGCAAATAACTTCTCCAGAACAGAGGCCAGATCCAGGACTGCACTACTGAAGAAGCCCAGAAGTCATTTTTCCAAACAGGTGTCTTTAATAGTAAGTCCAAATATTGCAAATAATTGAAATCTGCCAGTTCTCCCTGGAGCTTCTCTCACAAATCTGCAGATGCACTGGTGAAAAAGCCCACATGCTGAAAGCCAGGCTAGGTGTAAACACTCAGAGCCCTGCCAACTGTCCCCCTAAAAGGGACTGCAAGTTTTCACTGTTGAAGGACCAAGAAGAACAGAGAAAGAAGGAGGGATTGAAGGACATGCTGCAGCACTTAAAATATTTCTTTGTAACTCAAATTTATATTTTATTAAGATGATAAGAAGCAGCAAGGTCCAGGACAGACATCCCCCTTTCAAATCTGCCCTAGACCCTAGTCTGCACATGCAGCATCAATCCATAAATGAGATACACAAAAAATGCCAAGTGAAGTATGGAAAATGGCTCAGTATCTTCCCCAAACGCCAAAAAAGGGCAAAATCATGATGCCAGTCTCCCAAGCTCCCCCACATTCCATGGTTCTCATGTGTCATGCAATCATCACTTCAAAATCAAGGAATAAAATTGGACTTATCTTCTGGTAAAGACCGCACGTGAAAGTGCTGCCCTGGGAATCACAGAATCATAGAATAGTTTAGGAAGGAAAAGACTTTTAAGATCACTGAGTCCGACCCTTAGCTTAGCACTATCAAGTCCATCACTAAGCCATGTCTCTAAAGGGCCGCATCTACATGTCTTTCAAATACCTGCAGGGACGGTGACTCAACCATTTCCCTGGGCAGCCTGTTCCAATGCTTGACAACTCTTTTGGTGAAGAAATTTTTCCTAATATCCAACCCAAACCTCCCCTGGAGCAACTTGAGGCCATTTCCTCTTGTCCTATTGCTTGTTGCTTGAGGGAAGAGATCAGCCACCTCCTTGCTCCATCCTCTTTCCAGGTAGTTGTAGACAGTGATAAAGTCTCCCTGTGCCTCCCTTCCTCCAGGATAAACAACCCCAGTTGTCTCAGCCTCATAAGACTTGTGCTCCAGACCCTTCATCAGCTTTCACTGCCCTTCTCTGGACCCACTCCAGCAGCTCAACAGCTTTCTTGTAGTGAAGGGCCTGAACTCGGCCTCACCAGTGCCGTTCACAGGGGGATGATCACTGCCCTGGCCCTGCTGGTCACACTATGTCTGATACAGGCCAGGATGCGGTTGGCCTTCTTGGCTGCCTGGGCACAAGCTGGCTCACATCCAGCCATCAATCAGCACCCCCAGGTCCTTTTCCACTGTGCAGTTTTTCAGCCACTCTTCCCCAAGCCTACAGAGTTGCATGGGAGTGTTATGTCCCAGGTGCAGAGCCCAGCACTTTGCCTTGTTGAACCTCAATACCATTGGCCACAGCCCGTTGATCCAGCCTGTGAAGATGCCTTTGTAAAGACTTCCTATCCTCCAGCAGATCAACACTCTTGCCCAACTTGGTGTTGTCTGCAAACTTACTGATGGAAGGGGTTTCCAGAGCCAGCCAGGCCTATCAGAGCAGCCCGATGACTTGGCAACGGGGAAGCAAGAAACTGGTTTCTACAGCAGATTAATTCATTATCATGGCAGTCAACCCATGCTCAGCTCTTGTTTGGCCATCCCTCCCTGCGACTGATGCAAGGAAGAGTTGCTTTAGCGCCAAGCCGGGCTGCAGAGCACACTGGCAGGGCTGACAGCAGGCAGCTGCCAGCCTCCCTGTGTCAGTACGGGGAGCGCAGCTTTGTGCACCGCGGGAGCCGAACGCCGTGCCCCGGTAACGCAGAGGAGCGCTGGCTCCTGGAGCGCTAACACGAGCTCTGCCGCGCCGCCACGCTGAGCTGAGCCCCGCGGAGCCGCGGGCCAAGCCCGGGCTGGGATACAGACCCGCGCCCGCAATCGCGCTCGGGCCCGGCCCTCTGCGCCCTCTACCGGCAGCGGGTCGCAGGTGCCACCGGGGCCGCGGTGATAGCAGCCGCCGCCGCGCTCCATACCAAGTCCGAAAGCCCCGTGACGGTATTTCTAATGCTAAACCGGACTAAAACAGACCTGGGGCCTGTTTTACACACCACGTCCTGCAGAAGGCACGGAGAGACCTACGAACACCTCCAGTCACGCCTCTCCACCCTGCCTCGCTTCCCGTAGGCAGGCGATTCTCCTTCTCACTGTGCTCCCTTTAGAAGAGCAGCAGCTCCCACTGTATCAAGGAAAAGGCACTGCTTTTGTCCTCACAGCCACCGCAGGCTCTTAGCTTTTGTCACCAAATCTTCATCACATCTTCAACAACAAAACAATTGTGACTTGCTAAACCACAGGGACTGGAGCTCACTTTTGAGCCAAACATCCTGCCACTGGACCAAGAATGTTCATTTCAGTATGACAGCGTTCACTAGCACAAAGATTTAACCTCCACTTAGGCACATACAATGCCCTCAGTGCTCTGCAGCCTCAAAAAAAGATCCAAGGGGCTTCCAGACAGGAAGCAGATATCTGAAAGAGGGCAAGGGCAATGAACTTTTTTCCTGGTGGGAGAACACCCATTACTTGACCAGCTCTAACTTTCTGGGGTGGTGGGGCCCCACAACATTCCCCGCAGCTGACAAGCCATGGTCACTGCAGGACCACATGCTGTGATACACGTTATCAGCCTCAACACAAAAAGATTTGCCTTTTTCCTCACCCCTCTTCTCCTACAGGACAGCTAGTAGTTCCCAGATGCAGCTAACAGTGGAGTCAGTTAACTGGAAATGACTGGTTGTGGTTTCAGGCTACGATGAATGGCACTCACTGGTAATCCCTCCCTCTCTCCATTAATACTCCTCCCTCCAGTTACCAGAAAACGCAGCAGTGCTCCCTTCCGCCTGCCCCCTCTCTATTCCTTCCAGGCTACTCCTTTGGAGAATTGGCTCCACAGCTGGATTGTAAAATAATCCAGCTGTTCCTATGACAACGTGCTGGCACCAGGCAGAGATGACACCAGCACACCGTATTGGCTCATCCACTACCAACACCCAACTCTGTTTGTTTTGGTTTGGGATGCATTTGTTTTCCTACGCAGGCAGCTCTGCCGAGTACATTTCTGAAGGCCGGAGGGGCAGGAGGAGCCACAATCCCAGAGACGCCAAGAAAGTTGCTGGCTCTGTGATTTACCCTTCTTTTTTTTTTCCCCAGCTCCATCTGATGTGAGGATAAAAACTCCCCCAGCAGTCTTGCAGCTGCACCCAATCTTTGCAAGACTTGATCCAGAGCCTCAGATGGAAAGTGCAGTGCAAGACTTTGCTTGTGAGGCTTCCACAGGAGGAGGAGGAGAAGAGGAAGGAAGAGAAACCTTGGGTAGCATCAGTAGGGACTAGAGGGACCATGCAGCCTTTATTTTAACATCTTGCCTGTCAGCAGGATTGCAGTGTAAAGGGAAGCAAAGGAAGGAAGAACTTGCCTTTTGTGAAGCATTAGCCATACACCTGGCTGCACTGACCCACTGCCTTCAGCTCTGGCAGGAGCTAGCCCTTGTCCAGAGGGATGTGGGCAGAGGTCATAAGCTGGAGCAGAAGGACCTTATTGTCAGACTCAGCAAAAGAAGGCAGCTCCTCAGGTACTGCAGCTATTAGACCTCCCCAGCAGAGCTCACTCCTTCTGCAGACACCATCTACAGCTTTGTGACTCTAATGACAGAGGTCCCCAAGGGAAGGGCAGTAAAATGTGTTTGTTACTGCCTGTACATTTCACTGTGTCTCCATTTTTATTCTGAAGGTCTTGAGGACAGAGCTTGTCAGACAGGCAGCACTCCGTAGCTGCATAACTGCTAACAAACTGTTCCCTTCCAAACCCAGGTAATTAACCATCATTACAAGCACAAGAGTGGCCATTTCTATTACATGGCTGACTGCAATGACCAGGGCTCCCACTGCTCTGCTTTCAACATGCTGAACGTCAGCAGATGGGGGTGAGGAAAGATGGTGCTCAGCAAGAAAAGAAAATCATTAAATTCATTATGCTGATTTTAAGGAAGACCTCCATGGGCCACTGGAGACAACACACAAATGGCAAATTAACCCAAGCAACTGCAGGAAGTGAATGTTCCTCAAACACAGGGTTGGTTCTCTGATCTGGCACAGCGAGCAGCTGGACACAGCAGACTGTCAAGTACAAGGGAAATCAAGAGATCAGATCAGCTTCAACCTGTAGAAACTTCTTTGACAACAGCAAGGAAAGAAAAACAACTAGAAGCACAACTGCTTCTGGAAATGCCTTAGAAACCACAGGCCCCAAAAAGCACTGTAGCACCTATCACACAGTGGACAGCTGTGGTTGCACAGACCTTTACAAGCTCAGCACATCAGAAGCTTTACCCTTCTAATGCTGCATCCTCGTGTCTGTTACACTGCTGCTTCAGTGTGCCTCACCTCCTCAGCTCTCCACAGCCATTTCCAAGCTGCCCTCAGCATCAGTCCCCTCCTCACTTTCCAACCATATAAAAGTCCTGGCCATCAGAGACAGCAGCAGCAGCAACTGGTCACTGCTGGGCTCAGAAGTGCGCAAGAAGTGAAGACCAGCTAACTTTTATTGACCAGCTGCAGTGCTGCTGCTCACGGAGCAGGAGGTTCTACTGTACCACTTCACACAAAGTCTTATCCAAGTCTTATTCCAAACTTTCCTTCTTTCCACACAGGAATTTCTGTTCTGGGTTTAAAAGATCAGAAATAGGTATCACAAGCCATATATGGCCAGGGCTGTTTTCTTGTTACACATTTTGCAAGGACACAAGTAATCTAAGAGCAGCACAGAAAGCTTTAAGGCACCTTTCACCAGGGCTGCATTTCCCTACCTTTTCACTTACTTTAGAAATCGCCCTCAACTTATACACACAGCAAAATGCTTGAATCCAACAAGCTCTACATCTCTCCTCTATTATCCAAAGAGCCCTTCAGCCTCGGTGCCACTCCAGTACCATCCTCTCCCAGCATAGCAGTTACAGCAAGACTGTCCTCCAAGGCTGCAGCCACTGTCAACCATTCAGTATTGAGCTCTCTCACTGGCCCAAGAAAGACTTAGCCTGAGATCCCCCCAAGTCTTTCCTGCAGAACACAGCTCAAACAGTCAAAAAACAGACTTCTCAAAACGAACAAAAGCAAAGCTCTTCCCTCAACTAGCATAGCCCGTGAGAGCCCAAGCTCCTCACGTGCTCTGCTGCAAGTCTTCGGCACACCTCACAAGTGCCTGATCCCAATCCTACAGGTGCTGACTTTTTACTATTCCCTAAGGCAAAATCTGATAAGAGGCTGCAATGCTACCCCACCCCACCCC
>JANRGW010034213.1:21832-39992 GCA_024733675.1 Psilopsiagon aymara | reverse complement strand
TAATGGGTTCAAACTTAAACAGGGGAAGTTTAGATTGGATATGAGGAAGAAATTCTTTCCTGTGAGGGTGGTGAGGCCCTGGAATGGGTTGCCCAGGGAAGTTGTGAATGCTCCATTGCTGGTGGTGTTCAAGGCCGGGTTGGAAATAGCCTTGAGTGACATGGTTTAGTGTGAGGTGTCCCTGCCCATGGCAGGAGGGTTGGAACTAGATGATCTTAAGGCTTTTTCCAACCCTAACTATTCTTTGATTCTATGAATATCATTTGTTGCCAACCAGAATAGTTAAGTTATATGAACAAGTTCTATCAACATACAGAAACTTCATTAACTGTATTTCTAATTCAGAATTAAAGACATCATAAAAATTAATGAAAAATATATAAATGAACTTTTTCTTTCTGCTAGCTTTGATTAAAGTCCTGAACTAAAGTTTTTTTTTTGTTTTGTTTTGTTTTTTTTTCTTTTGTTTTTGCTTTCACCTAAACTAGATCACCTGTTCCTGGATAGAAAAAGTGATAGATTTTATAACTTACTGTTTTATGTGAAATATGGTAAAGGGCACTGGCTCAGGAGGTTGAATAGATCAGTAATGAAGAAGGATTAGTCAATAATTTGGACTGCAGTGTGGCACCTACTGTGTGGGGCAATGATCTAACACCTCTAGGTCAAAGTATACGCTGGCCCCATTATCTTCTGCTCTTTGCTGCAGCAGCAATTTTCTAATGATTGCTCCAGTGTTAGTATAATGCCAGTGCATTACCACTCACTGCTAATGACTTGTCAAGTTCTATTTTATAGTTTTACAAGTTTTAAGCAAATAATTTATTTCATGCAAATTAACTGCATGATCCAATATGAGAGTGTTTTAAGCACCAAAAGCTTAAGCTTCACAGATCAAAAACTTTCCCTTAGGCCAGAGTGTTTGTTCTGAGCAGGTTCCCATCTACTCTGATAAAAGGCTTCTTTAATGCTTCCATGTGTTATTAAATGTCTCTCTATTCACTTTGAAGGGAATGCAAAGGACAGTAGCTGAATAAATATTTTATCCATTCTTTTGATGAAATATGTTAAAGGGGATATCCTAAGTCAAATTTCTTTTCTCTTCCTTCTTTTCTTCCCTGTAAGTTATAAAGCAGAAGTGGTCTTCTGCAGTACAGAGAATTCATAAATAGAAATGAGAACTGTCCTCAGTTCAGTGGTCAGTAGATCGGACCATTAGGATTAGTGGTGACTACTATTTTGACTCCAGCAGTGGTCAGTTGGACATATATCCATGACGTAAATGAGAGGAAGGCAGGATATTTTCAATGATCCCTGTGGACAATCAAATTAGTCCATGAATCATGAGAAGTCATTATGCAGATTACCACTATTATTATTGGACATTCAGTTATCCTGCTGCTTCAAAAATGCAGCCACAGAAGAGCACTGAAATTTAGTGTCTGCTTATTTGTTTGCTTCTCATTTCAAATGTAGAATTTAGTTTTCTACTATGAGATAAGATGAAAAGGCTCATTTGATTTGATTTTTTTTTTAATTAGGTTTGATTTCTCCAAAAGACATAATTGTAAACACAAATGTGTACATATATTTCTGTGCCCAATCTGTCCATGTAGTTGTGCTACAATATTTTTATGCCTAATCTGTCTGCGCAGTTGTTTTACAGATACCTCCTTCATTGATGATATTGTGAACAGCTATCTGACAACAAATTACAGCCAGTGGAAACCAAAATAGTGAAATGTTTTGACTTTAAGCCGATGGGAATGTGCTCACCAGGAGAGAAAGTGTCATGTTAAGACATGAGTAGCTTCCTCTACTGCCTGAAAGGAAGGAAATATGTTGCACAGATGAATAGAAGGCTTAAGACACTAGATGGTAACATGAATACTTCAATGAAAATAAGCTACAGTCCTCAAGCTCTGTGAAACTTCTGTCATCAGTGTTTATTAAATTACTTGAGATTTCATGAAGAAATTAATTCTGATTTTTTAATGAATATTTTAGATTTTCTATTACATGATAAGGAATACAAGACAAACTTTAATTACCTTACTTTTATCAGTCTAGGAAGCATCTTTTTTCATGTGTCAAAAATGTCATGCCTGAGCACTGAGGATAAATTGATTTATTATGATAACAGCAAATCATGTTCTTTTTCTTTCTTCTCTGATCTGCTCAGTTCAATTTGTCTGCAGCAACCTTCACTGTCATAGATAAAGTGTCCAAATTTATCTTTCTAAATCAAAAGGTCATGAGATAAAAGAAAACACTTCCAAAGTTACTCTAAAGCATTATTATACAACTAAAGGTATTGTAGACAGCTGAATATTCCAGTTTGATATGGGGAGAAATAATGCCACCACAGAAAGCAATATGGGGAAGCACATATGATTCCTATGATTGTGTACTTTCTCATATCCATATACCAGTTATCTGAACAGCAGGAATCCTATAATCCAAGAGTACTAACACTTTGTTCCAATGTCTCTCAAATAATGCAGCAAAGTGTCTTCAGATAAATCTCATTCTATCCAGATGTGACATCTTTCCCTAATGATAGCGGAAATAATTGAAATAAAGTGTGCTCTTTGTAGAGTCATTTGTTACAAAAAAGTAAATTAAAATCATATGTTTCATGAGCCTTGGAACAAGGCATGGATCAGCAGAATGAGGTAAGACTGCCAAATACAATTTTAGGGGATTGAAATCTGAATGGAGTCTCACCATTCTGTTCAGGCTTCCAGTTCTGACATGTAAGTTGCTTGAAGTAAAAGATGGCCCTCTCTCTTGTTGTCAGTCTCTGCTCTTCAGACATTAGACTGTCACTATTCTGAGTAATGATTTCTCCATTTAATGCTTCTGCATAAAAACTATGAGCAAACTGGTTTTTTTGTTAGGAAAGAACATGTGAGGATCTAGAGGTAAGATTGTGTAACTGTTTTGAACAATGAAATGCTCATTTTGGGTAAGGAATGAATTAGGCAGGTAAGAGAGTTATGGATAAAACTATTACTGGGCTTGGGTTTTTTTGTTTGGGGTTTTTTTTTTTTTTCTGTTTTAACATACAGCTGATGCTATTGGTCTCAACCAGAAATGTATGTAACATATCTTAGCTGCTTAACAGAGCTGAACAGTTAAACACATTTAAAACAACATATCTGTTGAGAATTCTTTCCCAGAATTTTTTACCACAAAAACCTTCTTTAGCTCAACACATATCTTGTGAAAGGTGCCCTAATTTTCGTGTTCAGAAGATTGAAGCCATTAAGGAGTTAAAAGGTAGGTTTTAACAATTTTATCATTACACATAAGTAAAAATTCAAACAGCCTTTCCTGACATCAAAAGAAAATTGAATTGAAAATGGAATTGAATTTTCTCCACTTCCTCCTATTATTTGTCACATGCATTTAGAAGGTAAAAATAATCCTACATGTTATGTTTAGAAATATTGAAGGACAGATCACAAAGAACTAAATCCTAGGACAGTGAAAATGATGGGTTATTGTGTGGAAATGATGGGTTATTATAGGTATTCATACTAGAGTGCAAAACGACTGTAAAAGCAGCTTATAAAATGAAGATATACTCAATCTTCCTCTGTCTCCCCAAATAACCTTAATGAATTGGTATCATATACAGTGATACCTAATATAATTAATATGAATAGCAGGAGCTGGTATAGATACATATTTTTCACAATATGAAGTATCCACAAGAAAATAATTGAAACAGAGAAAAGAAAACACTGCAATTAAATACTTGCTGCTAATAATTAAACAGAATGGAGGGGACCGATAAGCTGTTATGGTGAAAGGCAATAGACACTGCATATGCCCTGGGATCACTGCTCAATAATTGATGATTTATTTGTATCTGGTTTATCTGTAAATAGTACCTTTTCAACTGCCATTAGTCCAGCAACATCTCAGAAACATCAGTGCTAAAGTCAGAAAAGCCACTAGACAGTACTTTCAGAACACTAAAACGTTACATTGTCTTCAAGAAAATGTGCATATGACAGGTCTTACTAAACAAAACCAGCCTAGCATTGATAAAATCAAATTACAGATACTATAATCTCTTTATTTGTAGGTAATGATTATGTTTAATACAGAAATCACTGAAAGTCCAGTGGAATCCAAATAGCTGTGACAACAAGTTAAGAAGTTTTTCACCTCTCTGAATCTTCTTGCTAGAACAAGCGAAAGAAGAAGATAATGATTATGTTGCCTGTCTTGTCTGCACTTGACAAACACTTAAGAGAGTGAGTCAATCACAATTTTTCTGAAGTTAGAATTTCAATAATGCAGCTTGAAGTTAAAGGGAAGGGAACCACGAGATTTTATTAGATCAAACATTAGGAGTAGGGCTCAAAAATAGAGAGGTGTCGGCTACTAAATCCTGTTTCTCACACCCACTGAAATCAATGACAGCTAAGTATTAGGTTGGTGTTAAGTATCTAATACTTTTGAAAGTTAGGCTCTATGTAATTAAGAAACTCACAGAGCTTTCTCTTCTAAAAGTGCTGCCACTGGAATATTTTGGGGAATTACATGATTATGACATAGGTACAATAAAAAAATAAATACTGAAATTAGAGGCTAAAATTTACACCCTTTAAAAACTATGGTGATGTTAGGTTTGATGCAGTACTGCTCAGTAGTTTTCATTTCTAGAGCAAGACAGAATGCATGGCCTGAACTGTTTCAACCTGAAACAATTTCATGAAACAATTTCAACTAAAGCTGCTGGTTTTGTGTAAAGGGTAGGAAGAATTACGAGAAATACTGGAAGAAAAAATGGTAATAGTTGAGACAATGATTACTTCAACCACATTTTGGTAACTTCTGATTGGTTTCTTCTTTTTCTTTCCCCCAGGAAAGATCCTATTTCCTATAAAGAGGTTATTTTTAGGACAGAGTCACAGGATTCACTGTCATGAGTTCCAGCCCTTGTGATCAAGGCCTCCTCTGTGATTTTTGGAAAACTTCCTTAACTTACCATGCCTTTCTATTCTACCTAAAAATAAATCCTATAACAATGCTGTTATTGCTATTCATACTTTTCAGGATGACACTGCTGTTTTTTTTGGCTAAGCCAACAGCTGTTAATGATAATACCATTTGAATTCTTAGAGGAAACTTGTCACTTCAAGTCTTCATTTAAGCAAAATCCTTGCTTACATGTTTGTAGCATACTTCTTGAATGTATGTTGGCTCTTTCCCAACCAAATATGTGAAAGTTAACTTTTTGATAGTTAAATCTAGATAAGTCACCCAAGGGATCCATTTATAGTCAGTGGAGAGAAATTGGTACCTTCAAAGGGTGATTCATCTTTTCTAACTTAGGCATCTTTTTTAGGTTGAAATTGTCCTCTGTGGACCACCATTTCATACCATTGGTTATAAAGACAACTAAAAGTTAAAGCTTAGCAATTAACTTCTGGGTGTCTGAGGTGCAATTTATTGCACACAACCCATTTTACAGTTCTATGTAAAGGCAACACTACATACGCCACCAAAATATTCCAGGACTAAAATCAGGAGCTGTGCTTGATTTTTCACACTGTAACTACTGCCTAGTAACACAGTGTTACCCAACACCACAGCAATTGTATGAATGAGTAACGCAAAGAGAGAAAGGAATCTGTTGTCAAGTTTAACATAAAAAAAAAAAAAGGTAGCAGCATTGTTTAGGTTTAACGTGTGTTGGCATTGAGCACCTTTTGAACTCTACGTGTTGTTTACTCTGTCAGAGAAATACTGAGCTCATTGAAGGAAAAAGTGAAACTAGTGGAAAGAAAGCGAAGTACCTGAGGGAAGAAAAATGTTTCCTGATGAAGAAAAGATAAATTAGTCTTGACTTGTTCTAGTTATATGTCAGTAAGTTGCCTGTCTTTTTTAACAAAGCAGATACATGCTGAAAGTGGATGGCAAAAGAAAGAAGCGCTCAGAGAATGGCAACAGGAACGGACCTGCCACAGCTAACTGTCACAGTGGCTGTGGACTAGATGCAGAAGGAAGTGGACATAAGCAAATCAGAGAGAGTACATACTCCTTAGGCCACAGATGAATGCTTCTTTGTCCTCTGCATTGCATGCTTTCACAACAGAAGAGGTGAGGAGTTATTGCTAAGTTGGAAATGCTTGATAAAATTTATTTTGTCAGAGCATTTGTAGATCCTGTCTATGCTCTTTGTATCTGTGTGGTGTGGTGACCAGGCACCACTTCTGTTGTTAAGACTGATCTACAATTTGCAGCAGAGACAACAGCAAAACTATATTCGGATAAGGAGAATAACTTCTCTCAGTCCCACAATAGAGCTATAAATTTTGTCTTGTTCATGAAAAATTCAACAGAAAACCGTAAGCCTTTCTGTATACATTTTTCCTTCTTCATGATATTTCTGTGTATTCATCAATAAGAGGTGTTTAAAGGGACATTTGCATAGATGTCAGCTATATTCCTGTCTATTAAGGTTGAGAGAAACTCACTGTAAACTCATTGTTAACTTCCCTGACAGTTTCACAAGTATATTGTCAAGGTAAGGATTTACTAGGTTACTTATAATTTTGGAAAAAAAAAGTAAATTGTAGAGGTATATAACCTGGGCTTATAGAACTAGCTGAAGGAGAAGATTACAGGTTGTCATGTCTCATCAAAGACACGTTTGCTTGCAACCCGTGAAAGGTTCCTTCTTTCCTGAAACGGTTGGCATTTAAGATGCAATTGGCTGGCTTCGTTATCTTAGGCAACTCCATGATGGTCTTTATGGTTTCTCAGGCACTGTGTAAGGAGATCAAGCAATTAGCTAGGGTCTTCAGAGACTACTAGGTTGATGAAGTGTTTAAAATATAGATTATGTAGTGCTCAGTGTTACAATATCTTTCTACAGGTCAAGCTTGCTCTCCAACATTAGAAAATGACAGAAAGAAGAGGCACATATATGTGTATCCATGTAGTTAATCCTAAACTCTTTTTGACTATAATATTTGCTAACAGGATGTTGCTGAACAGATATTCCAACCTGTAAAACAATAAGTCAAGCCCTTTAGCAAGCCCCGGTCCCATTTTAGCTAGTTTAGGAACACTTGGAAACTTGGACATTTGAAAGGAAAAGGCTGAAGCAGACAAAATATCTTTCTAAGTGTTGGAAATGGCTGAAACGTTTTGTCTCAACTAATAGTCTTTACTGGAAGAATGATCTTTTTTGGACCCTACCAGCTGAAGTTTGGCAGAGCTAGATGTAGCTGACTTCAGTGATGGTCTTTTTCATTGCTTGTAATATAATCTCAGGTCTATCAACAATTGCAACCCAGATGACTAATCATATGTATGCTCCAAATAGAAATAGTCAGCAAGATCTGCAATATACACAATCATTGTCGGAGTTCTTCTGCAATATACTAACTCTTAAAACCTAAAAAATCTAGGCTTGAAAAGGAGAGCCTTTCTTTTGGGAACTGTGGTTTTGTCCTTAGAAGAGCCTTTCTTTTGGGAATTGTGTTTTTGTCCTTACTTGAAGCTATCCAAGCCCTGAGAAAGAAATATATGCTCTTATAGGCTGACATTAGGAACTTGCTGTTTTTAGGTTTCTGGGTTGTTTCCTTGCCAACTATACCTCAAAAATATGGATCAAATTACTTCTGGCTTCAATAATTTTCTACAAATATTTTTTGTACTGAATTCACTTCCGACAATGATACTGAATACTGAGGCAGGTCTGTGTAGCTCTCTAATGCTTCCCATTTATTTACTTACTTGAAATACCATCAGTATTTGTTGTAATAGTACCAATTGGGAACCAATTATGACAATGAGTCATTAAATGTAATAACTATTTTGCAACGTCACTGGTTAAACTTACTTGTACCTTTTTAATATCAAACTGATTATTTTTTTTATTATTAGCCTTTTTCTCCATTTAATTTTTGTCTTTACTTTCTAAAGAACTTACTCTTCAAACCTGAGGTGATTGAATGTTTTGATGGTCCTTCACAACACCGCTAGCTTTTTCCAGACATTGTTAATGAATCATTTGAGATTACCCTTGATTTTTAAACTTGAATTTTGAAATATATGAAATAGTAGCAATAACTATCATACAAGTGTGAGTACACTTTTTTAATCTAATCTCCCTGCTTTCACAGATTATTTTGGTTTGTTTCCATTAAACCCAAGGATTTAGACTCATTTACATCAGCAAAATTTTTGGCTTTTCTTTTTATTACATCCTTAGAATGGCTTGTAGCGAACTATCAAAGAAAGAAATCCGTTCCTCTCTGCAGAACCAGAATACCACTCATTTCCCGTGTACATGCTTCTGAGAGAGTGAAAGTCTTTTGAAATTTTTTTGGCGAACTTACAATAAAGTGCCGTAAGAGTGTTGACAGATGCAGCTTTTTGTGCCAGCATCTGTCTCTGATTCGTGGTGGGATGATATAAACAAGGAATAATGGATAGCTGTTTTGACTCAGTGGGATGGTGTCAGGATTTTTTGCTGATAACATCCTCATTAAGAGATCATTGTAATTTCAGAGTTTGACCAAATAGACACAGCTTTTTGGGTGAGAAGAGAGTCATAGACAAGAACCTCATTAAAATGTCATCAGCAGATGTCTTCTTATAGTGTCATATAACTGAAATGCAAAGAAGCAATATTTAGACTCCAAATCACAGGACTATTGCAGGAATTAGACATTAATCAGATAGTTAGAAAATTCTCAATAATTAAAACTTAATTTTCAGTTTCTCATACATATATTTAAACTTATTCTTCATTACTTCTTTCCTTTCAAACTGTTTGAAAAGTATTCAGAACTCTCCCAGGAGATTACTAGAGGAATAAACGCTTTTGTCATTCAATCATCTCCTTTTATGTCATTACCAGAAACAAATTTGTCGACAAGTGTTTCATCATATGAACAAGTTTTTTATAAACTGGAGGACAATTAACTGTCAACTCTGCAGATGCATCCAGATAAGTGTCTGCAAATTTTGGGGTATAGTACTGCCCTCAGAGGGAGGGGACTTGTTAGTTCTTAAGTATCATCTTTCCTGTTTGAAGTGCAAAACCAGAAGCGTCACAGCTGTCAAACTCTTCCTTTAGCATTTCACCAAGACAAATACCTGATTTGCTTGTTTCCTACTGTAGGGGAGAGGGCCATGGAGTAGGTAGAATCAGAAAGCATCTCTCCATAGAAAAAACAAACAATTCTCTAATGTTCTCCCTCAAGTGTGAAAGCCTATAACTTAGTCCAGTTTTTCATGCTGAATTTCTCCAAAGAAGAAGAAAATAACATGCTAATTTCTTATTTATTATGACTGATTTTTCTGTTGCACTGCATTAAATATATCCCCAGAGAAGCTACACTGGTATTAAAGTTGTCTCCATGTAAATGTAATGTAACAAGGTGAAAAGTTGCACCCTGTCATTGAGATATCCACAACACATCCTAGTCCTTAATCAAGTAGGAGTGACACTTAAAAATAGTTCAAGAGCCTAAAGGGCTTTGCTATCTGAATGGCAGAGGGCAAGAATTTAACTCCAGTGCTACAGCCCACCCACAACAAATTCAGGCATTTTTACTGCCAAAATTAGGCACTTAATGCTCTCAGGATTTTTTTCAGTAATATACTCCATGATCTTGCAACATTGATGTACTTTCATAGCAATATCTCTATAACTATTTTTGGTTGTTAAAAAGCAAGTATCATATTGACAATGTCTTGGAATTCTCCTGCCACATTGTGTTATAACAGTAATTCCTGTGCTTTTTACTAAGTACTTCTTGACGGTGGAAAAGAAGTGACAAATCTTGGAAGAACATTGTAGACATGAAAGATATTCAATCTGCCACTTCTTTCAGGACCAAGTAGTCTGTTGGGTTCCCTATGGACTCTTGCCACATTTTCCCTGAATCTCCTAACTATGTTTGTCATTTCTTTATTATAATGAATTTTTTTGAATATATATGTGCGAAGGGTGACTTCTATGATTTTTAACCAGCAAAGTGAGATGACTGGTTTACCTTAAAGGATATGCTCTTGCCATTTAAACATTCCAGAAATCCTGATGAGATAATTCAAGGCAAAAATTTTTTTAACAGCATAAGGTCAGCAAAATCGTCTACATCTCTTTGGCATGGAAATACGCAGTAAACACAGGATGGTAAATTGATGGAAGGAAGTGGTACGGCCACATTCTTTGAGGTCTAGGTATTGCTGGAAACACTTAAGTGGTGGGATAAGCTCCATAGGGTAATTAAGTGCTTCGGTGCAAAGATTTTAGATGGGCTAAATGGACAGCAATATCACATCTGTGCTCCCACTGTCTTTGTTGTCATTTAGGTAAATGTAAAGATACCATCCAGTAGTGAGTCCAGTGTACTGTAAATTGCAATTTTTTTAACAAAAAACTTGCACTGTAAAACTATGCATAGAAAATAAACTTCCAAGTGATTGCAATGAAAACAAAATCTGACAAGTATACAGTATCCCCATTAGAAACAAGTATACTATGTGACAACCAAATGCCCATGAGATGCTTATCACTTCTATTCAGCAGTACACAGCATGCAAAACCACATGCTGAGGAAGGCATGCAAAAAGACAGAGACACAAGAATGCACTACAGGTAGCTGCAAAATAAAAAAAGCATTTCATTGGAATAGCTCCTTGAGCTGCCAGAGTATCTCAGGAAATGCTAATGTAAAGCAAGCTGGAAAGCATTGTGAGGAAAGAGGGGAGAAATGGTAAAACAGGGGTATGGCACAGTGGGAGTAAAATAGAGGTGATCCAGTTAATTTAGAAAAGCATGTGCTAAGTGCTTAACGAGTGATCAATTTGTGTCCCTGAAAACCATCCACAGGGGAGAGGATTTTAAACTCTCTAAGGGCAAAAAAATATTTATGAAAAATAAGTCAAAGATTTCTGCTAAAATAGAACCTTATCTCCTACCAATAAAATAATAATACTAAAAAAGAATATTAGAAATATTAGGCAGAATAAAATTCAGAAATACAAAATAAATTATCAAATACATGGAATAGATTGTAGACATGAAACTAGACAAAAGAAAATTAGTGGCTTTCTGCATCAAGAAGGCTATCTTGAACCTCAGACATACCACTACCAGAAGAAGAACAGAGGTGCCAGTCAGAACAAATGCACCCAGCATCTCTTAAAAAGCAAGCTCTCCTCTTCAGGCTCTAAAGGTTTTGAAGTAAAACTTGGAAAACTAACCCTGGAAGAAAATGCATATTAATTCTAAATTTACAGGCAGTCCAAAATAATACAAAGTAATTTGGTACAGAGTGATTTGTTAGACAGTGCTGCCCATTCTTGGATGAGAAGCTTTAGTCTAGGGATAAATAAGATCAGAAAATCTATCCTTTGAAAGAAAGGTGGTTCAGCAGCCCTCTGAGAAATTGTCACTTATCACGTGCAGGTTAGACTGAAAGTAAAAGATATTCTCAAGCTACATACTTCATCAGATAAAATCAGAAAGCAATTTTTTTTATACTGCATACTGTAGAGCTCAGGAGGGTTATCTATAAATGTTTCAGTGGCATTTAGGGTAGGTCACTGTTGCAGTCATGATATTCATGAGATGGAATGCTGGTTTAGCAAAACCTATCTAAAACTCCACTGATATCTATTGTAAAGGGCTGAGAACCACAGATAATTTTCTTTCGTAAAAAGCAAAATAGAAATCTTGGAAGTTAACTGATATTAATATAATTATTGCAATTTATAGGAGGTCTGCATGAAACTAGTCAGAATCGGGGACAAATGCTGGCCAGAGAAACAAAAAAACACCATTTATTCTTCAAGAAACAGCTTAGCAAGAATTCTCTCTTCTATGGCTTCCTATGAATTCACTGCATAGAGTTTACCTGTATTTCATTCATTTCTTAAAGCTAAGACTACAGTAACATGACAAAACTGTAAGTGAACAGCATTTCAGCCTCATTTGTTAAAATCAATGCAAGAGCATTAATACTACTTTTATAAATTCAAGAAGACAGAAATTCGTGTTTGGTGTAAACAGCCTTACAAAAAGCTAATATAGCCATGTGAAAGAATTTTCTGTGAAAAAAACCTTCTGGGGTTTGGTTTTGTTTGTTTTTTTCTCATTCGCAACTGCAGTATTAGCATTGACAGAAATGATTCCTGGTTTCAAAGTATTCTGGTGTCAGGATAACTGTAATTAGATTCCTTAGCTGAACTGCATTCAGATCTCTTTGTTTGGACAATGTAATTTACTATAAAATAATAAACTGATAAAAGGATAAAATATAGCAGATTTTAAAGCTAATTGAATATTATGGTTAATAGACTTAGTATGCTGGTGTTTCCCTCACATATATCTGTTCAAGAAAATTAATTACAGCAATATTTCAGTCCATGAAGGCCAGAGTGGAATGAGCACATTGCCTGAGAAAGGCAGTAAAAAAAAAATACTAACTATGCAGTGTTTAGTAGCAGTCTTCTCAATGATTTCTATAAAGACCACAGAGCTGGATGTATGCAGCCTTTACCTTGCTTCTCAGAGTCATGGTCTGGCTATTTCGTCATTGCCTTTTATGGCCTGTGGGTTTTTGAAGGCAATGCATTATTTTACCTCTCACACAAATGTATCTGGTTCCATCACAACAGCCATTCACATAATTTAACTTCAGATGCTGGCAAATGGCTTAGGAGATGAAAAAGCAGTTCTTTTACAGGTGGAGCCACAGGTGGACTTTAGCAGACCCTGAGTTAAGCAGCAGTCCTTTTCATTTTGACCTACAAATCAGATTATTTAAGCTGCTTTATTAGTTGTTTCTACTTTCTGGGGTCTCATGCTGTCACCCTAGCTGTTCACCTGTAAGATCAGCTGACCACTCCATGATCATTAAGCAATTTTCATCTGTTTAAGCTGTGGCTTCTTAGCACACCTCAGTCATAGCACACTGAAAGGGCACAAGGCAAACATTGGGAAGTAAGAGCAGACAGGTGTGCCTTTTATCTTCTGAAATTCAAGTCACTACAGATTTCCCTCTCTATCTCCCTGCTTCTCTTCATGGTCTTTCCAGTTTCCTTGTAGCTGGAAAGGTCAAAACTGAAAAGCAATGTCCTCCAGAACCCTCTTTCCATAGCATGCCTGCTCTGTCTTTGGAGATGTCAAACAACCCAGGGAGCTGTCTGAAAAAAGGGCTCTGACATGCATCAAAGATACTTGTAAATGTCAGAAGAGCTATGAGAGATCTTGAAGTTCTCCATGCAAGTCTCTGTGTTGTGATTTATTAATGGTACAGCCGTGCAAAGCCAGACCCTGGGTGAATAGCATCTGGTTACAGGGAAATATATTTAAAATCAAAGTTTAATTGAGGGTCACTAGGATTTTGCTAACCTTCCTCCCAGTCTGAGCCTAGACCAGTCCCTCTGTTTATAGTTGTCTGTCTTTAAAAGTCCTTGAGGCAATATAATAGTTTGCTCTCTTTTAATAGAATCCCTAATCTCTCCATGTCACTATTTGAGAGCATGTCATGAAATGTTCTCCCTCTAAAATCCCAAGCTTTGTTTTCTCTCAAAAAAAATCTGTCCTTCCTCTTCCTGGTTTGAGAGTCCCTGTTTCTCAGGTACGTTTTAAGACTTCCCACCTCTGACTTGACCTGGGCGTGTGTACTGGTTTCAGCTGGGCTAGAGTTAATTTTCTCCCTAGCAGCTGGTCCAGTGCTGTGTTTTGGCTTTAATCTAAGAACAATGCTGATAACATACCGATGTTTTAGTTGTTGCTCAGTAGTTCTTACCCTGATCAAGGACTTTTCAGTCTCTCATGCTCTGCCAGTGAGGAGGAGCGCAAGAAGCTGGGAGGGAGCAGAGAGAAGACACCTGACCCAAACTAGCCAAAGGAGTATTCTATACCACAGCATATCATGCCCAGTATATAAACTGGGGGGAGTTACCTAGAAGGAAACAATTGCAGCTCAGGGAAGGGTTGGGTGTTTATCAGTGAGTGGTGAGATCTGTACTGTGCAGCACTGCAGTTTATTGCTGGTTTTATTTCCTTTCCCCTTTTAGTTTTACATCTTCTTCCTTGCTATTTCCCTTATTAACAGTAGTAGTCATAGTGGTGTTAGTATTGCATTTTACTTTATTGTAGTTATTAAACTGCTCTTGTCTTAACCCACAGGTTTTATAATCTTTTGATTCTCCTCCCCTTCCCACCCAGGCAGGGGGAAAAGGAAAGCTGAGTGAGCACTTTTGTGGTTAACTTAGTTACTGGCTGGGTTTGAATGATGACAGAGTGGCAAGAGAGGACCTAAGCCACAGGTAGAGATAAGAAAACACATCAACTCAGAAAAGTACCAGTGGAGAGCTTCTTGAGAAAATAACTGACTAAACAAAGCTTGTAAATCTTAGTCGGTCCTTAAATATTCTACCTTTGTCTCTTTTCATAGTATCTTTGCTTATCATTTCTATGGTTAAGTCCTCCCTATAGTATGCCTTCTTGCACTGGATTTCACAAGAAAAAGTATCCACTAATTAAGGTAAGGGTAGATTGACTTTATATTGCAAGGTGACACATGGTCATTGTCCATAGCTGTAGCTTCTTTTTTGGCTGAGTATTAAGTGTCTGTGTTAGAACAGATGAACTTGGAAACGTGGTAAGACAGAAGATAAAACACAGAAGAGGTGGATCACCAAAGATATTTTATATACTAAGAACAACAATGGCAGTTCTATTTCTGAAGCATTATGGGGTTAAAGTTTGCTGTTTGCTGGAAAAAAAAATCCAAAAAAAAAAAAGTTATAAACAATGAGATCTTTCCTCTTGCATCTCAGCCACCAGAAGCATAGAAAACCAGCAATTTTTATAGCCTGCCATTAACATAACCTTAATTTTAATTCATGCATTGTAGACAGAAAACTAAAAGCTTTAATAATGCAGCCATTAGCTCTTATGCTTTATTAAAACCATTTGCACACTCTTTGTTGCACTTGTGAGACCTTTCAACAACACAAAACACACTTTTAATATGTAAAGGAGCAGAAACTCTCAGAGAAACAAAGATATTAGAGCAGAGTTCAAAGATGTAGGAAAGTACCTGGATAAAAATCCCCTTGCGCAAACATGTCAATCACATAGCGACAGAACGCATATTGATCTAACAGAGCAAAAGGAAAAAGAAGAGCAATGAAGAAACCACACTTAAAATGTTGTTTCTATTTAATAGTGAGATAAAGCTGGCAGTGCAAAGACACATTTCAGCATAATTTTACTTAGGTGTGTGGGTTTTTTTTCCTGGCCTTCAATAGTTCACATGCTCAGGAAAAGACAATTTATTGTCCAGATATAATTCAAGCCTCCTAGTCAAAAACTTCAGAGCTACCAGTGCCCCAGAGCTACCAGCTCTTCTTTGAAGCTGGCAAGATACAGTGCATACAGCAGTGTGCAGCCTCAGCTTTGGCATACATCCTGATCCCATGTACAAATACTGTGCAAACTGCTGCCTGGTCTCAGGTCCCAAAGATTTTTTGTATCCATAAAGACTCATTTCAAATAGTCACAGCCCAGTTATGAAAAAATTAAATAAATTTTTTTATCACAGTGTTTTGTTAATAGTGTTTTAACGGTATACTTGTAATATCCATTTAGCGAATGGGGATATAAACAGAACTCTTTGTACTTACACTCCTGTAGCAATGAGATTTTCCACAGAATTTTATTATTTAATTGCAGAATTATTTTCCAAACACTAATCTTTACAAACATATATGTGTACATTTAATCTGTACATATATATATATTTAAAATACACTATTGAGAAATTAAGGCTTTTGAATCTAAATGAAACTCTGATTTCAGATATGTTGATTGTCTGTTGATTTCTTCTACATATGCAGAGTTGAAGACCTTAAAAAAAATTCTAACATTAAGAATAGTGAAGAAAAGTTACCAGTTGTAACTGAATGAAGAGGAATTGCCATACTATTGCTAGATTCCTTATTTGGCCAGAAAAAAACCATGTTGCCTGACTGGACTCTAAGGGACATTAACTTTGAAAGTTGACTAAATGCCAACTCTGTTTAGCTAATTAGTTTCCAACTGTCCTTGAGCTAGACATATTCATCTGTCTGTCCTAGACTGTTCCAGCACAGTCCTTATACTGCAGAAGTTACATCTCTTCCTCTTTCCACCTTCTGTTGCATCTCTCTCCTGTTCACCTACAAAGCCACTTACTTTCCCTTTCCAAACTTCAAAATAAAATTATGCAAACTTTAATATTTAAAGTTTAAAGATTGCCAGCCACAATTAAATTTAAATAAAATGATGTTCACAAGTATATAACATTCACTGTATTATTTACTTTCTCACGTAGTTCACAGGAGCATCCGTATTAGTTGATGAGGCATTTATATGATTGCTGCTTTATAATGTTGACTGCCATAGAAGTCCTTGGGTGTAGAACTTCAGCTTTCAAAGTATGATTTCCAATACAGTTGTAGAAATTAGTTTTACAAGCTCAGCAAATAAGCAATTGTGTCTACTAGTCGATAGGAGCCCATGCAGTGATTTCCTGTTACTGAGATAGCACAAATGATACTAAGCAGTGTTGCAGAATCTGGGACAAACCTTTCAGGAGATACAGAGAGTTGTGGCTCTAAACACTGCTTTTAAAACATTTCATGACTATTCATGAGTTTCTGCTTTTGTATTTAGGAATTCAAATTTATCATTCTGGCTGCTTCAAGCTTTGGATTCCATCCTTAAGGAATGGAATTCTAAAGAATTTGGCTGCATTATCTGTACTAAGTCCATGTGTTAATTTTATGAAAAAGATTAGTAGCATATGTGTAAGAAAACAAGTGTGTACAAATCTATACTCTCAGGAAGCCTGTCTGAAGCCACTACAGTGTTTGCAATGACTTCAGTGAGCTTGCAAATAGGGCCTCAGCAAGTGTTACTAAATAAAATGGACCAATTCATGTACTTTAGCCCAGCAAGCAAATGGCAGGACACATTTATTGCCCACAAAGCTGACTTTTCCTTACCCCTCTTTTGTCAAAACCATCAGCCTTAGTCCATGCTGTTCATTGGCAAGAGACCTTGGACCGTTATGGAGGAATCGTATAAAAGACTGCTATATGGCATGGGGCAAAACTGTGTCAGGGGACATCAACTGTATAGGCAATCACAGAACAGAGCACAAGCCTGTGGTGTCTTTATTTAGGTTGTGACATAGACATAAGGTCTAGCAGCTCACACCATTTCAGTATTATTCACAGAATCACGGGTTATGGCTGGAAAGGACCTTAAGATCATATATTTCCAACTACCCTAATGTGAGCAGGGATGCCTCACACTAGACTGTGTTGCCCAAGGCTCTGTTCAGCCTGGCCTTGAAGACTGCCAGGGATGGAACATTTGCCATTTTTTGGGCAATCTGCTCCACTTCCTCACCAACCCCACAGTAAAGAACTTCCTCCTTATATCTAATCTAAACTTCCCCTGTTTAAGTTTAAACCCATTGTCCCTTGTTCAATCACTACAGTCCCTGATGAAGAGTCCCTCTTCGACACCTCTGTGGCCCCCCTTCAGATACTGAAAGGCTGCTATGAGGTTTCCATGCAGCCTTCTCTTCTCCAGGCTGAACAGCCCACTTTTCTCAGCCTGTCTTTGTATAGAAGGTGCTCCAGCCCCCTTATTGTCCTCAGAGCCCTCCTCTGGACTTGTTCCAAGAGCTCTACTTTATTTTTATGTGGAGGACACCAGAACTATACCCAGTACCCCAAGTGGGGTCTCACGAGAGCAGAGTAGAGAGGCAGGATCACCACCTGCCTGAACTTCCTCTGTTTAAGTTTAAACCCATTGCACCTTATCCTATCACTACAGTTCCTGATGAAGAGTCCCTCTCTGGAATCTTTGTAGGCCTCCTTCAGATATCCTAAGGTTGCTATGAAGTCTCCAGACATCCCTGAAATATTGAAATAGTCCATTCCTTAAACATACTAATACAGACCAGGGTTAAAATAGTGTGGTGTCTGAGTTTGGTTGGGTTTTGTTTTTTTTTTTGGTTGGTTGTTTTGTCCTTTGGTGGTCTCTTTTGTCTGTTTGGGTTGGGGGGGGGGGGGGGGGTGTTTTGGTTTTTTTTTAATTTTTTTTTTG
>JANRGW010034213.1:0-21732 GCA_024733675.1 Psilopsiagon aymara | reverse complement strand
CCTCCTCACCTTTTTAAGGTCCTGCCCTGTATCCTGGAGAATTGAGGAAAAGACAATCTGAGCTCCAGAGCCCCTGAACACCTCTCCAAGAGCTCTGTAGTCCTCCTTTAAGTTCTCCGGGCTACTGCTATCTGTATCAGTAGCACTCACATGGATCACTAGAAGTGGGCAATAGTCAGTGAGACCAACTAGAGCAGGTAGCTTCTCTGCAACATCCCTGATCCAAGCCCCTGGTAGGCAACACACCTCCCTTGAGACCAGATCAAATAGACAGATGGGCGCCTCTGTTCCTTTCAGAGTAGATGAAAGAGAGCTTCTGAAGCCCCATGGCGGGTCCCCCAGTTATTGCAGGTGCAGCAGAGGATGAGGTGCACCACCAGCTTCCCCATCACTAGAGTCTTCCAGCACTGATGTCGGAGCACTGGCGCTTGCATACAGCAGCTGAACCACGGGAAGATGGGCACAAGGTCACCTGGGCACAAGGAGAGCCTCAGTTGCTCCCAGAGCAGCCAGGCAGCAGCTCAAAGCAGGGCAGGGATGCTGGACCCAGGCTGCTGCCTGCGCCCTGGGAAAGAGCACTGACAGGACTGGCCAACGCAGAGCCCCTGCTCCCAAGCTCCTGCTGACTGGGTGCCACTGGGGATGAGGGGCACAGGGCTGGGGCACTGGGGCTGCAGAGACCAGGAGCTCAGTACCTCTGTGTCATGGGTTCAGCAGTAGCAGTCATTTTTCTGCTTCTCGGTAACTGGTGCAGCACTGTGGTCTTGACTTTCGGCCTGGGAACAGTGCTGACAGCACCAATGTTTTGGTTATTGCTTAGAACGTTTTGGTCTGGCCAAGGACTTTCTGAGTCTCATGCTCTGCCAGGGAGGAGGGGGAGCCGGGAGGAATCAGAGACAGGACACCTGACCCAAACTGACAGCACGGCATGCCCAGGACGTAAAAAGGGAGGTGAGAGACCCGGAAGGGTGTGGGAGTTTGTTGCTTGATCAGGCTTGGTATCGGGTGATGAGCTGTTGTTTTCTCTTCTCCTGTTTTTCTCTTGTCATTATTATTACTTGGTAGCAGTAGCGGTTTGTGTTATACCTTAGTTACTAAACCGTTCTTATCTCAACCTGTGGGAGTTGCATTCTTTTGATTCTCCTTCCCATCCCTCCAGGACCTGGGGGGAAGAAAGAGGGGGGAGTGAGTGAGCAAACTGCATGTTTTACGGCTTAAACCATGACACTGTGGCAGCGGGCAGGTGCTGATGAAGTTGGCCAACTAGGCAATCTGTGCTACGGTCCTCTCCTGCAATTGGGCTGTATGGGAACTGCTGAAAGGCTCCAGGACCTGGTAGGAGAAAAGCTTCTGATTTGCCCTGAAGGTGGCATGGCACCACACTGCACCTCAGGGCACAGCCTGACACAGGGCATGTGTTCTTGCCCCTCGAAACAACAGGCTGTGGCCAGGTGGGGCCCCACATCCCACTGCTGCTACTGCCCTGCTGCTGTGCACTCACTGCCCCTCAGAAAAGGTCCCTCCCTCCACCTGCCACACCTGAGGAGACCGAGAATTTGGGGTGACCCCTACCTGGGGACCTGTGGTGGGGCTCTGAGATATGGCCTGTGAAGCAGGAGGGAGAGAGCCCCGGGACTGGTTTCCCCTTTTCAGACAGGCAGTTCCGTCTGCAGGGCTGTGCGGCACAGGCTGTGGGCAAGGACCAGGGCACGCTGGGGCAGGAGAAGGGGCTCTGGCAGCAGCCAGGAGGCAGAGGCTGGGGTGGGGCACTGTTCAAGACAGAGGTCACTGCTCAAGGGGACCCTGTGCCAAGGACAGACCTTCAGGATGTTCTGCAGCCCCTGGGTGACGAGGGTGCTGGCGCTGTGTGGAAGTATTCCTTTCAGTTAACAGACATGTAAGTAATCCAGCTTTTGACTTAGCCTCACTCGAGTAGTGAGCAAAAGGCCTGGTAGGGCTTTGCAGGCCAATAAGAGGGTAAACTGAGGACAGTATGTGCTGACAAGAAGAGGAAGCTGGCTTACAGAAGACCTTGAACAGGATGTCACAAAGCAGGATCAGCAAGAGCTGCTTGCCAGAGAGCAAACCGCAAGTTGCAAAACAGGAAGGACTCCATTAGCTTGTCGCTGTGGACATTTATGGACATTTCATAAACTGCAACCAATTACTGAGCTGTTGCTAGCACTCGGCTAAGAGGAGTTAACCAATCACATATTATCGAATGTTCTAGTGTTCTGAAACTTTTCTATAAAGGGGAAGTTTGTGCACAATAAATTGTTCAGCGTTTGATCACATTGGTCGTTCCCGCATTGTTCCATATCCCCCACAGCGCTGCCCACCAGCACCTGCAACATGCTGTCCATCGCAGACAGGGTCTGCAAGGGAACAGGGTCTCGAGGGCAGCCCTGGCAGCCTGGGGGACCAGCGCAGCCATGGCTCTGTGCTGACCAGGAAGGGAGCTTGGGACAGAGAACTCCCTGCCGCTCACACTTTGGCATACCTTGCAGTAGAGCCAAGCACTGGGGCCCCAGCTGACCTGCAGAGGCGGGTGGAAGATGCTGCAGAAGCAGACTTCCAGGAGGCCATTCTTCTCCTGCAGAAACAGCCCCGCCCTGCTGCAGGGACATGGAAAAGCTCTTCGGAGCCAGCAAGGAGGACGCAGACCCAGCTATTGGAGACCTAGGCTGATTTCCACATTACAGGGGCCATCTCAACCCCTCCTGATGCTGACATTGGCCTTTGGAAGGAAAACCCTGTGCCATACCCTGCCCTGCTCTGTGGCCCCTCTCGATGCCAGGGCTCTGGGTGCTCCCAGGACGGGGCTGCTGGGGCACTGTGCACCAGGGATGCCGATGTGGGGCTGAGCAGGTACCTCATGGCGGCAACGGTCAGCATGACTTGCTGCTGCACCATGGTGTCCAGGCAGTCAACAGGTTCCTCTTGCAGCAGCACCTGAGGAGCACAGCAGTATGGATGGGTCAGGACAGGGCAGCTCCCTCATCCAGCAATAGCCCATGGGGCTGTCAGAGCCCATCCCAGTACCCCCAAGGACCCAGGACCCAGTGGTCCCAGTCCCATAGCAGGAAGGGCTGAGCCCATCACGGAGCACAGTCTGGCCAAGTGACCTTCAGACTTGGTCCCAGCCCCAGCTCTAGCTAGGCCATGCAGGTGGCTCTGGAGCATCACCAAAGGTGGAAGCCCAGAGCAGCTCTCACGCCGCTCACACTCCCTGCCTGGCTGAGATCCCTTCTGCTCCAGGGCTGTCCCACTCCCTCTGCCTCAGCCTGACCAGCCATGCCCTCACCTCGAGGATCTCTGCCAACTCATGCTGGAAAAACAGCAGTGTGTCCCACAGGGAGTGCATCCTGGTGGTGGTGCAGACAGACTCCAGAAACTTCAGCTCCTTGTCTTTTTGCTGCCAGCCAGTGAGGTCACAGATGGACAGACATTGTCAGGCAGGAGAGACAGATGGGGTATCCATAAGAGCACCCTGCAACTTCTGAGTATGGGACAGGGACAGAAAGACCGTGCAGGAGACACAGGCACAGCCACATGAAGTGGCCATGGATACCTTTGGTCTGCTCCTGATGGAAGCCAAGATGATGTCCAGAGTATTCTTTTCCTCCCTGAACATATCCACAGTGGAGATGCATGAACCTGGCCAAGAGAGAGCAGGCAGAACTGGAGGGCAGGCAGACTGGAATACACGAGCCCTCTGCCCAGCCTCCAGGATGTGCCCAGCCTTGCTCTTGACTGCGACACGGGTGTCCCCTGTCCGCCCCAGGGGTGAGGGCGCGATGCAGGAGGGCAGCAGGGGAGCGGGACCCAGCATGCCCCAGGGAGAGGACACCCAGCACCAGGTGGAAGAGGGGTGTCCTGGCCCAGGGATGCTGTGGTGGTTTACTCCCTGAGCTCTGCACTGCGGGACAGATGCCCAGCTGTGGACTGCAAGAGTGGGACAGGGCACAGGAGGGTGCATGGCACTTGCCTGCAGCGCCCTCACTCTCACCCTTGTACATCAAATTGTGCTTTAGCCTGGAGCTGTGAGATGGGCCAGTTTTGTCCTCCTCCACCCAGGACAGCCTGAGTCCGCTAGGGGGGCTCGCCTTCATCCTGAGGCAGGGAGTGAGGAAAGGGGTGAAGGAGTCCCCACCACCACCAGAGCTGCCCTGCCAGAAGCGGCAGGGCAGAGCTTTTTTGGGGCTCCTTGCTCCCACCATGTCCCTGAGACAGGCAGGGCTGAGTGACAAAATGCCCCGATGTCACCCCTGCTCAACCTCCTGATCCCCCCCTTAACAGCACTCCTCCTGTGACCCCAGAGCCCCACAGACCCCTCCTTGCCCCAGGGTGGTGGGACTGACTCCTCCCTCCTCCTTCTTCCACCACAGGGTTGGGGTTCATCTGAGCCAGAGCACCCCCTTGTCACAACCCCACTTCCCCCTCTCTCCTGGGGACTGGGGCCACCCCCAACTGTGGCCAGGCCATGGTGAAGCCCCTTGCCCTCAGGCACTCGAAGGCTCTTCCCTCTTCCACAGGAGGCCCTGGACACAGCCCAGAGTCTCCCTTTGCTTGAAGGCTCTTGAGCACACAGGGATGCCAGGCATACACCATATACTCAGCTACTGCTGCAGCTACATGGACCTGGGGATGTTGGGGTCCCCCTAATAAAGGCAGTCCCTGGGTTATGGTTTGCCAGGGCCATCAGTAACGGGTCACTTATGAGTCAGTGATGGCCCCTGCCAGTGATCTCTACCCACTTCACCACCCTTTGAGTACCTAACTCACTGCCAAGTTGGCAGAGACCTGGGAGGCAGGAGCAGGAGGAACTGGTAAGGAGTGGGCAGGAGCGGGTTAGAGTGGGCAGTCACCCACTGCAGGGCTGAGGAAGGCCAGCACTGCCTCCTCTGCCACCAGAACCCCCTGTGGGTCAGCAAAACATGCCACGGCAGTGAGCTTGTCACCAAAATCCAGAAAACAAACTCGCTAACCAGAATGACAGGTCAGAAACCCTACATTACTTTATTACAGTACCGGGTGCATTGGGAATCACTTTGCCTAACAGACACACCAAGAAGGGACAGCTTACATGCATACTCACTCCAATTCCATGAAATTCCCACCCAGTTCTCTTTACTGGTGCATGTGGTAATTTGGGCAGATCAGGCTGCGGCACAGGCACTATGCATTTGGGGAGCGGTTTCTGGGGATTGTAGTTCTTGTCAGGGAAGAAATTCTCTGAATCATTTTAGCCTTTCATGGAAATCCATTAGTTAAGGACATCAGAAAGTGTATTTAGTCTTTCCAATTAACTACATGCTCTTGTTCAATTTAATTTACGACTCAAGAGAGGCTCCTCAAGTTGTTTTGTGTTGCAGACACATACCTGTTTTACATGTATTTGCCTGCCCTGCTGTCTGCTCCCCTCTTGGCCCCACCTCTTGCCACCAAGCAGATGAAGGGGAACTGGGAGACCGGGGAAGACTGGAAACAGGTTGCTCCTTCCACTACACAGTGTATTATGCCCCAGCTCAAGTCACCTTCCCACACACCCCTCAAGAACTGATTTGAGGCCCTGGGACCTGGGTATCAAGAAACTGTGGAACATGACACTATAGATAAGGGACCACAAAGGTTAGAAGATTTAGGCGAATGGATGGGACCTAGGAGATAGGGGAGGAATAACCCCAGGCTAGCTAGAAATGTTCCATGCCACTGTTGGAGTCCATACCCACAGGGCAACTTCAATGCAGCTGTGCCAATGCCCTCAGCATGGGCAACAACCAGCAGGAGCCAGAAGCCGTTGTGCAGCAGGGAAATCATGACATTATCACCATCACAGGAATGCAGTGGGACGATTTGCACAACTGGGGTGCCACCATGGATGGCTGCAGGCTCTTCAGAATAAATAAGCAAGGAAGAAGAGGTGGTGGGGTTGCATTGTATGCCAGGGACTGCCTCGACCGCCTTGAAGTCAGTGTTGTGAGTGAGAAGGCTGAATATTTGTGCGTGAATATCAGAGAGAAGGCCAACAAAGCTGGCCACTGCCATAAAAGACAACAAAAATACTTCTACAAATACATTAGCAATAAAATGAGGGCCCAGGAGAACCTCCATCCTCTACTGCATACCAGTGGAAACCTGGCCAATGAGTCAGTGACAGGCAAGTGACAGATCAATGCGGGGGGGGGGGGGGGGGGGGGGGGGTTGTTTGGTTTTTTTTTAATTTTTGTTTTCGTGTTTGTTTGGGTTTCTTTATCATAATTTGAATTAAAAAAAATCTTAACCTTGATTGCACCCGAGAACAAAGATTTTGTATTAACCTTCTCCTCACAAGATTTCTTTAGTAACTCAACTCTTGAAACCCAGAATTTATTTTTAAAAAAAAAAAAAAAGGACAGGATGTTAAACCTGGAATAACAAAAACAGCATTTCTACAGTATATGATATAATAAGGTGCACTATAACATCCCACTGAAGTTCACAGGAATTCTGCTAATCATCAAAGATTAAAACCTTAGGAATTTTAAATGAATACAATTTTCCAAATACTTCTTCATGGCTAAAAATTAATTTTAATTTAAACTGCCTTGTTTAAAAGAAAATTTAAAACCATAGCTGTCCCCTTATAACTCTGTAATAGTGGCACAAATATTCATCTGAGTACTAATAAATCACATCAAAGTTTGTGACTGGATTCTTGTGGATAAAAACAGTTATACATAATTCTGACAGTAGACCCCTTTTGATTTACCCTGGGGGATGATCCATCTTTTTTAATTTTAATTTGAGTAGGGAATTATGATACAGGAGGGAAATCATAACAGCTCTTCTGTGACTACTATTATATTTTTTACCTTGCTGCAGAAAAGCTGGCAGAACTAGCCCCCTGATCAAGGAAAAGTAAGGATTGTGGGTTCACAAAATCTTGGCAAAACTGTATTGACTTCAAAATTATGTGCACTTTGGGTCACAGTGGGACTGAAATATAGTTCTGAGAGTATCCAGCTGGGCAACAGTAGCCTATGGTGGGAAAAGGAAGGACAAAAGTAGAAAAAGCAGCTTTCATTGGAAGTGTGTAGCCCTATCTCTAGTGATAAGGGCAGTGGAAGAGGCTCCTTCCTTCCTCCACTCCACCTGCCAGGGTTCATTGCACAGTCACTGAAGTCACACTCTAAAGCAGACATACAAAGTGGTCTGTTAATATTTGATATTAAGATATTTTGCTAGTATTCATCAGCTAAAGGGGGAATCCCACAAAAAACCCCAAAACAACAAAACCGAAACATAACTAAACCAATAGGCAAAATAACACCACCATTCTCTGTTGCTGTCTGTAACCTTGGACCCCAACTTGCTTAAAACATTTTGCAGTCAGGGAGTAAAGTGCTTCATCTGCACACCTTTGCTTTTTGAGAGCTTTATCCTGAACAGTATGGAGTGGATCCCACTGAGCACTGAAACCCTGTCAAAGCAAACAAAATCTGAAAGAAATTTGTACTTCCCAAAGGGGCTCGACAATTTTCTGAATTTTCAGCTTGGTCACAGGAATCAGCATGAAAAATATTGCTTTCATTCTGTACCTCAAAGGCTCCAATATTTGAAGTAAACTTTCAAATTCACTAGAACACAAATAAAAAAGTCACTAGTTCAGTATACTATGCATGTCAGAAAGGGAGCATCTCTCACATTTCTAGAAATGCATAATTTAGGCAACTCCCAAGGTTCATAAACATCAGAGCTGATGTTTATGAAATTCTCAGAGAATCTGCCCAAGCAGATTCAGATATTCAGGCAGGGATGGCTGCTTTGGTGTTCAGGCATAATGATTTATTTGTGGTTATCAACTGAAAGGATCAAATAGGTGCATCATGACACTGAGCTGCCTCTATTAATGTCAGAATAATCCTGTGCTTGCAGTGCAGCAGTTCATACAGAGAGCCAGTTCCTGATGCCTTCATTCATACAAAATTGTACCTAAAGCCATGGAAATGCTAGAGGAAAATCAGGAGCTAGTCAGTGTAACTTGGGAATGGAAGAAACCAGCCTCACTCTGACAAAGGGGTGCATATAGTTAACTTCTCTGACTTTCATGCATGTTGATTCTTTCTTTTATCACTTAATTTCTACCTTTCGCCAGGGTAATGCCATTTCTTTCCTTTTTAGGAGAAATTTGGAAGCCATTCACACCAAATTACATCAAGCAGGCGTATCACTTTGTCATATGTTACCTGACAATGTGACAATGCCTCACATAATAAGACAAATTATTACATTTACTTTCCTATGTTGCTACTTTCTTTATTGTTATGGTAGACATATGCAGATGTAGAAACAAAACAAAATTCTCATCAGGTCATTGGGCAGTCTATACTTTCCAAAATAACTCTGCTAGAAATACACTATATAAACGTTACTGACAAATCCATGAAGACTATCTGAGGAGAAATTGGTCCTTGGTAAAGAAGGATTTAAACTAAAATGAATCTTTAGCCATGACAAACTGTTAGAACATTCTGGGTACAGATTAAACTTATTTTATTCTTAATAATCTCCTCCTAGCAGTGTGAGATTCATCTGGAATTGAAGCAAATTTATACTGCACTTCTATTTTTCATGGGTGGACTTTGGTCCTCGCCAGCTTTAGCTCCATTCTCTCTGCTTCTTCCCTACTACCTTTTTAAGATCTTCATCTGTTTCCTCCTGGGTTTTTTTACCTTTCTTTTCAGATTTAGTTACAGTCTGAAGAGCTTTCTCCTCCTTAACCTTCGGTTTGGCCTTTATTAGCCCAACTTCTGTTGTTTTAGTGTCTGTCTGCTTGACCTTCTCAGCGATCTTTGCTTCTCCTTTTCCATCCTTCACGTCCTTTTTAACTTTTGATTCCACTTTAGTGCTCTTTACTTTCTTCTCCTCTGCAGGTAATAAAGAAAAAACTTTCAGTGTCATTCTTCCCTCCCCTTCACTGAATTCCTCCCCAGCCTCCAGTAATATCCAATAACACTATTTTATCTTGTGCTTTCACTAATAAGTATTTCTTCATTATTAACAGTCTGCTCAGATCTGATAAAAAGTATAATCCCCCCAAACCAGACAGGCTTAGGCAGAAATATGAGATGCAAGCATTTTATTGGTTTTGGTCCTGTAAGAAGAATTTGACTGATACTGAATACAGTAGGCTACGGTAAAATACATAAAATGTTTCTAATGACTTTCTGGTAACTTTCATAATACGAACTAGGGAGGCAAATGTGGTTCATTGAGGAAAAAAAGATATGTAAGGTACTTCCAGGATAAATCTTAGTAACAGTAGATTTCAGAGATCAGAGCTAAGCTGCTGTAAGCTGTAAAAGTAGTTGATTTAAAGTGTGGCTATTTGTAAGGGTCACTTTTATGTACTGATGCTACTTCTCTGCTGAAGAAATCTTGAGTTATTGAGTTTCAACACCAGTTCCCCAGGCTGAAAGAATAGTTTGAGGCAATCCAACTCATATTGCACCTTGCAGCAGAGTGGAAAGTTTCCAAGGGAAGTTGCTAAATTGCAAATGCCAGTGTCTAAAGCTACACAGAGGTTGGTGAGGCCAGGAGTATTCCTTGGCTCACCTGTATCAGAAGCTTCTTCTCATCTGAGACATGGATGTTGAAAATATATATGTTTCTAGTTTACTTCAGTGGAACATCCAATAGTAGATTAAAATGCCACTGAATATGGTTTAAACTAATATTTTTAGAATGATGTTCACAGTCCTGTTTTCTTCATAGCTTTAACTACACAGGCAAAACCTGTATGCCTCAAAATCTGTCTTCTGTAAGGCTCTAGAATTCTATGTCTATTAAGCCACTGGGCAGACTAGAGCAATTTTATCAATATGTGATCTGAATAGTTCTGCCTATTTTAAATCAGAATACAGATATTTATGTGAGGGCATTCCTACTTCCAAACAAAGCAGTAGCATGACCTAGAGTTGTGGGTAATGAAGAAAGAATTTGCTTAACTAGTGACAGTGAAAATGTACATATCAGATCACTCACAGACAGGCCTAATTCTTTTTCCAGGAAATGGCTCACACCTTCAATTCTCATCTTTGAGATATTAAGAGATTTTAGAAGGATCATGCATAGAACTAACTCCAGAATGTTCTAGAGACATTTTATTTCAAATTATATTAAATTTTGTTATAATATTATCAGCTGATTTTTCACACATATTATATACTCTGCTCCAGTAAAAGAAAGTATATTGTTTTTAATGTAAATTCTGGTAAAAAATGTAGTATAATAAATAAATACCTTTGGGAGGAGGTTTCTTTTCAGCTTTTTCATGTCTTTCCGGTTTGTCTTTTTGAATTACTAGAAATGAGTACAATTGTTCATTAGGGGAAGAAAAATCACAAAGAATGAGAAAATATTGCAAAACGTAACAAAATCCTGGGATGTTTCACATTTCTTTATGATTCCCCGTTTTTGCTTTGCAAAGCCCTTGCTCCTTTTTCTCAGGTTCACACACTGGGGTAAAAACCTTCAAAATATCTGCTGAGACTTACAAACCAGAAGACAAGTCTGTCACACAGATCTGAAGTTTTGTAGGGAATGTTTACATTGCACATTCCAGATGGCACAGATTTGCTCAGCTCAAGATCTGAGCAGCCATGGGCTTGATCTTCTTGTGCTTCAGCCAGCAGGAAGCTGGGTGGCTACATTTTTCTTGCCAAAAGGTACTCTTCTTAGCTTGGGGTCACTATCACACAAACACCGCCACCACTATCCTGGTGCTCACTTCAGAGCCCAGCTTGAGTGAGTTCATGTCTGCACAGGATACACTGTGTAAACACACACTGTTATGTCCCAGAAAGGCTGCCAAAATTTTGTGCAGAGACTCCTATCTTTCCTCTCTTGGTTGCCATCCAGACACATTGCCAGAACAAAACAGCCTTGAGAGATAATTACATTCTTTCAAGAGATAACTGAGTAGCAGCAATGTCCTCTCTAACTGAATTCCAGCCTGGAATAGCTGCTTGTATAAGCCGTGATTGATATTTAAATTTGGGTGGTTTTTTTTTTTTTTTTTTTTTTTTTAAGATAGCTGCTGCTTAGATGGTGTGTTTAAATAGCATTCACATCAGAGATGCTTTCTGCAGCCTTTAATAGGGGCTAGAAAAGTACCCTGTCTCTTCACTGAAACACAGAGTGACTGTAGGGGGAGTAATCACCAGATTTTTAGTACTTCTGTTCCCTGAACTTGGCCTGGTCCTGAGCATCTTTATCTTTTATGGACTGCAAAGTGATTGAAATAGGCCCTCAGCACCCGTGGTAGCTGATTCAGTTTAGAGCAGACTCCAGACAAAAGGAAGTGAGCTTGGGAATGGACATAGTTCAGCAGTGCACTGCCAGCAGAAATGTGCCTTTTAGAAGCGCTGGGGCAATGAGTGCCCTAGTGCGCTGAGTCTACCCATAGGGACTTGCTTGGCATGGAAACACTCAAGAGATGGTCTACATGCCACACCACAGCAGCAAATCTACTTAGCTACAAAATGGCCAAATTCTTCATAAAATTTTCCAGCCAGTGACTAGAGTCATGGCTGTTATTAAACACATTAAATCTCTAAGTGATTATTTGGTTAGCTAGCAGAAGATAAATGGGTAAGCAGGCTGGCTGCTCATTAAGGAATATCTCAGTGATTCTTGGAAGTTATTTGCTTTTCAAATCTACACAGACACTGTGGGCATTTATTTGCTCTGGATAACTCCGATGTGATTTCACTTTATTAAAAAAATTCGTACACTTTCAAGTTAGACGCTGAAAGTAGAAAAATGACCAAATACCCTCCTAAAAGAGACTGTACAATGGCTACCTTTCAAAGTTTTTTTATGCATTCGGTCTTCATTCTACTTTTCTGTAATTTTCTGCAGTCTGTTCCTTCACTTCTATTTTCTGTTTTGTATTTGTCTTCCAGAGTAAGGTCAACTCCAATAAAGACTGATTTGTACATTTGAATCTATATTGTCTGAGCTGATTCAAATTAAACCTAATAAATTCATGCATCCCATCATCATAAGATTAATCTAAATCTCATAACAGATTGATACTAAGATATATTGCATGATATTTTTTTTCAAGACTTAGCTGAGTAAAAGAAAGAAGAGGCAATGACTGAAACCTAACTTCCTTACAGAAATACCTGGCTTCTGAAAAGGAGTGCACATTAAAAAAAAAAAAAGAAAATAAAAGAAAATCTCAGAGCAAATGCACTCAAATGCCAAATAATAAAAAAGTTAGCCTTTAAAAAATGGCAAAACAGGCCAAGCTGATTGGATTTTTAAATCCCCCTGTCCAAATCATGATTAAAGTTGTCATTACCAGTCAACAGAATGCTGAAAATCACATCTCACACATGATATTGCTTTAGAATATATATGATAATTAGTAGATATGTAAATCTTAACCAAAGCAATGGAGGACAGTACAAATCATGTACTGAAACGAAAATGTTATTGCAAAAAAATAAAGGCAAGAAAATGAAAATCTATTTTTGGATGTGATAGAAGATCCAGACTGAGAGACAGTAAACACTCTTGCATTAAGTCTGTACCAGATTGAAAACTGATACACAAGAGAAAGCCTTCTTTGCAAGTAAATTACTGAATCCCATTGTGGAGGAAAAGGCATCAAGGAATGCAAATATTATAGTCACAGGCTTATTTCTTTAGCTGCACAAGAATGATTCATATTATCTCTGTGCATCAAAACAAGAGAATTGAGCAAGAAGTGTATGCTGAGCAACAGTTTACTCAGGGGCTGATCAAGACACGATCAAGCAAAAGTCAAAGCACCCAAAAAGAAGAAGAGCTTTAAACTAGAAGAGCTTTAAACTTTAAATACTCATCTCCACACTCTTCCAAACTATACAAACACTGAAAAACTAAAACTTTGCAAAATCTAATAAAAATCACCATTACCTTTAGAAGGTGCTTTTTTTTCATGTTTTTCTGGCTTTTCTTGTTTCTCCTTCTGAATAGCTAGAAATACATACCAACAACATTAATGGTTATTAAAAGACAGAAATGTTGCTTTTTAAGCGAGAAAAGTGAGATCAAGAAACAGAACTAGGGACCACAGCTGTCCATACCAAGAATCAGAAATATTCATTCAGCTGCTGCTGCCTGCTGTTGATGCCAAAACATGTGATTTGAACTTTCAAAAACTTGTCTACACTTCCTGAGGTTTCTACCATTAGCTGGGAGAGGAATAGCCTTTCTGGCACAACTGTAATGCCATGAAAGAAGTTGGTCAAGAACAATCAAGCTTACTGATGTTTTTTACTGGTTCTTTTGTTGTTGTTGTTGGTTTGTTTTGTTTACACTGCCATTTATTGTTTATTTTGGTTTATTGTTATTTTTGAGCTTTCTTGTTTATGACTTTGGTTCGTTTCTGAAGGATTTTCTAAACTCCACATAACAAACAATTTTCCTAGCTGTGAATGATTAAACACTATAATTAATTACAAATCTAATTGCAATGGCATTATAACTAATGCTCTTTGGGGCTTTTTGTTTGCTTTTAATTTGTACTTTACACTAGATTTCTCGCTCAGGTCTTGGAATGCATCCGAGTTGTGCAATAATAACTGAGTTGTGGTAGTCTAGAATATTCTTCTATATGGGCCCTGATTTGCCAATTTTTTGTGACTGATGTTTACAAAACAACTTGTCCGTGTCTGTGCAGAACTTGTATTTGTATGTGGTCGCGTCTCCTGAGATACCCTACAGGGACCAGACATGTAAGAGCACTCAGCGACCTATTTCACTCTGGCATATGAGTCTATACTAAGAAAGAAAAAAATGTATGAATGAGCATTATTATGTTCCCGCCAGCCCTGTGTTGGTGCTTCAAAAGAAAGTAAAAATTGTGAAAGATAAAGCAATGCTAAATACCGATTTATTTCAAGTAACTACTAAAAGACTTAGTCCTGCCTTATTCAATACTTATGCAACCACCCTACTCAGTGTTATATTTAAAATGTTTTTTTTTTTTTCACATGGCTTACCTCATGACCTTTGTTTACAGGTTGTCAGGTATTCTTCCATGATGACCATACTCTTTTAGCAACCATAATTACTGTGAGCATTGGAAATACTCAGAGATTACTCCGAGATTATCTCCCTTCCTCAGAAAAAAAACAACAAGCATACAAACAGAATAGAAAGTACTACTCAGTCATATGTCTGCAAAACTTTACATGATGTAATGAATTCAATTAATAAAGTCCTATAGCATGTTTTCCAGTTAAGGAGATACATAAATGGAAATTGAGTAGACAATGAGTTCTGGTGTACCTCAAAATGTAAAATAAATTCTGACATTAAATCATTACCTGCGTGCTTTTCCCTTTTTTCAGGTTTGTCTTGTCTTTCCAGTTTGTCTTTATGTGTCACTAGGAAAGAAGAGGTGCATTCATATATGTTAAAAAATCCTGTGGAAATACTTAAAAATAATTCTACCAAGATAAGCCTTAGGAGACAAAATGGCAGACTGCTTTACTCGTGAGCTGTCAAGTGCATAACTACACATCATCCTACACTGGTGTGATCAGACAACTCTGGATAGCATGTTACTGCTTACCATCCAAGCCACTGTAACATGCCTTAACTGTTTACTACAGTAATAACATTGCTTGCAATTGTCTGTCTAATCCTGGAGAGAGAATTTCAGAAAACTGTCAAGGACTAAAGCAGAGCTCACACTAAATGCTGCTGGCTGCACTAGGATGAGAACACCACCTGGACCTCCCCATACTGTCAGGCAGAGGCTTGTAAGAAACCTGGAATCAAAGCTGCAGCAAAAGAGCCTCACATGCACAAATGACACATGTCACTTGCCAGCTGGTTTGAAATGGATAACCAATAATGGGTATGGATAGCTAGTAATGGACACTAGCTGAGATCAGGCCCTGGCAATGATGTCAGAGCCATAATTAGATGCCCAGTACGAGCAAAGTAAAAACCAACATTACAACAGTGGAAAATGTATTATGCCACCCAGTTATTCACATAACATTTTCCACTCACTTTTCTTGGAATTTTACACATAATTTTCTAGACAATGGGAAATAAGCATGTGGATTTTAGAGCAATTCAGAAAAACGAGCTGTGAAACTGCAATCTAGCTTTAACTTTTACTCCTGTAAAGATTTCATTCAGATTTAGTAAAACCCCCTTTGCAAAAATGAAAAAATAAGGAAGTACTTTTACACTACAGTGAATTCCATACCTAACTGAAGCTAACGAAGAAGGGTAGGAAATGTTCAGGCTATCAATTTATTATAGAAATATAGTGATGAAATGTATGAGAACAACTTCCTGACATAGCTGGCTGAGTTGTGACTGAGAATCTTTTAATTGTTCTCTGTGCTATTAGATGACTTTCCTAAATTTCATCATAGAAGCTGGTTGGAAGTTAGGATAGTATGCTATTTGCTCTCTGTTATCTGAAACTTGAAAAGCAAATGCATACAAAGTGGAAAATAAGCAGTTAAAATAAAGGGATGCAGTGAAACTTTGGAGTCTCCCAGTCACACTACAACGAAATAGGCCTTAAAAAAACATGTATCCCATAGTCATAGGTTTAAAATACAAAGTATAGTGGGAAAGCAATACCACTAATTGGTAAATGGGAAAGTAATACCATTTCTCAGTACTGTAAATACAGAGAATCTCTATATGCAGTACTGGTTTAGTAGCAATTGTAATGATAGCTTACTAAAAAAAACTAATACATTAACTTAAAGATAAAATACAATTAGAAAATTAGTAGGAATTATGACAAGTTAAGACACTACAATCATTCTTCTTCATTGGCTGAGATTAGTTTTCATTTGTTATTAGCTTTAGAAACATTGAATATTGTTCGTTCTTCTACCAAATCAAATTGAAGAGTTTCCCAAGTTTTCCACAAAAATAATAGAGATGTTTTAATGATGTATTCATGTTTTAATATGGGACATTATTGACTTTGCTCTGTCATTTTTCCAAATCTCAGAAAAAAAATTCTCGTGTTACCATCATTCTATTTCTAGTAATAAATATTAATTCTAATACAAACCTGAACTTAGGAGCCTGCAATTAACCTCTAGAGTCCATCTTGACAATTCAATGTATTTTGATTTATTTATATAAAATGGAAATATCCAGTCAAAGACCATTGAGAAAACCTAGTCAAGCACAAATTTCAGGAAGGTGTATGTTCATTTGGGTTGTGAGACTTGTGTTCTTGGTCTGAAATAAATCAGCCACAGCTGGATATTGAGTATTCCCTTTTTGGGGTGATTTATTATGACTATTGGCCTATTTGTTCTTCCAGAACAGGTTTCTTCCTCCAGCCTAAGACTTCATTAATCAAACTTTTATGCAAATGACATATTCTCAGAAGGCTTAAAGTGTTTTGACCAGTAGGTATATTTCAACAAATACCATTTTGTCAAAACATCCCTCACAAGAGGCAAAATAAATGGTGGCCTTTGGAGCCCAAAGCTAACTCCTGGGTTCTGGGTGGAAAGGAAGAAGTATCTGATTCTGACTCCTATAACAGTTGGATCTGTAATTTGTTGCTGGCATACATTAACAGCTAATTAGCAAATAGTCTCTGAAATGAGTCTGGGGAAATTTTTTTTGAAAGGCAAGTCTTGGGAGCAGAATGCCTCCAGGGACCATGCCCTGTATGTTACAATTTACTCACTTCATTTTGCTTGGAAGTATTCCCAAGGATGAATATTGTGCTTGAATTTATTCAAGAAGAATAAAAAACATACTTATTGATTCTCTGGGCATCTTTTACATAAGTTAATAATACAGTAAAAACTTACTTAAAAATCTCTGAATATAATTTTAGCCATTTGCTCAGCAATGAATTCAAAGTGCTTTTAAAATACTAATTCTCCTTCCAGCTGGCTTTCACACCTCCTCCATCCTTAAATGTAATTGGGTTTACAAGAAGGGTCTAAAAATCAATAGGTTACATTGTTTTGAACCACTGGCAAACATACTGAATACATACCTTTCAGCAGTTCCTTCCTCTCAGTTTTTTCTGGTTTATCAGGTTTGTCTCCCTGAATTACTAGCTATATATAAAAATCCACAGAATAAGTCTGTAATCTGGAGGAATTATGTACATTTATTTCACTAAGGTGATTGAGGAAAAATATTTGTTACTTCAAATAGTGAATTTTAGCTCTGAGTTGCAGGTAGTAGGTAATGTATAGACCTCCTTGATGTCAATGTTGAATTCCAGGCCCAAGAGAAATATTTTTCATTGGGGAAGACTTCAGATGTTAGACTATATTTCTGTAAAATAAGTGATTATTCAGCGACCTTAATCTAATCTGTAAGATCTCTTTTAGTCTCATAATACAAGCACCCTGACTAAGATTTCTGACAGGGGGCATTATTTTCAGCCTTTGAGAGCACAATATTCTCTTCTTAAAAAAAAAATAATAAAAATGAAATAAAAGGTTTACATATTGCTTTCCACGTTCTTTTTTTATTTATTTTTAGCTGTCACTTAAAATTGATTAAAAAAACCACATCTCTTTTAATCAGAGTATAACCTCAGGAAGAGCAGCTATTCAAACCAAAACAAACTACATATCTGACTAGAAACAGGGAAACATGGATCCTCAGGAGCTATTGCCCACCTAATTTTCAGTTCATTTTTGGACAATGCAATGCTCCACATCCTAATGATTTCGATGACAAAAACTTCCCATGTCAACCTCTACTACAAAAAGGCTAACATCTTGTAATTTCAGGGGCAAAATATTTTCTTTGTAATGCTCAAGTTTCTGTCAACAAGTAAAACACAGAAAATACAGCTCCAGTTAGAAGACAACTGCGAGCTTTATATGTACACACAGTAATGGTTTTGCATACATTCATCTCACCAGCTTTGAAGCAAATGTCATTTCACAGAGGTGCAAGCATTTTTTTGTTGGTTAAATATTTCCTCATTAGGAAATTGGTCCATGTCTTTAAGAAGTAACATTACAAACATTCAGTAATTTCATTATGTCTTGCATGTGTTTGCATTATCCAAACACATTTCCAGTCATAACAGGTGAATTATTATTGATAACAATTAGCAGTACAGTGGAAAGAGACTGAAGTGAGATTTTTCAAGGCATTTAAGGAATATGGACAGCCAAATTACAGTAAAAAAACAGGCTGTGAAGAATGCAGCAGCACCAGCAATGTATTACTGAATGAATTAGAGGCAGTAATTCATTCAGTTGCTTTGGGATATCTAGTAACATACTGAGGGAAAGACATCTCCTCCCTGCCTATCTCGTGCAGAACCTGGACTGAGCTAAACTGCAGAAACTGTAGCATGCTTTTACATCTGACATTTGTATTAGCAGGTGCTAGCTTCATTCAAAACACATCGAGCTAGTGCGTTGTCAGTTTTGGATGGGAAAACAGCACAGTTTTGCAAACAATAGCTCTGTGATGGTCAGTGACAGTGAAACATGGGCTTCTACACATCAGACAAAAACCCTTGTAGTCTCTATGCCAAAAACCATAGCTGAGCTATGCAGAATGGACTGGCAATCAGAAAGCTTGTTTTCAGCCACAGAACATCTTACTAGTATAAGGGAGACTGTTGTGGGGGTTTGTATTTTATTTTGCTTTATTTTTAAATTTATTCTTGTTTCTCCATGACATTTCCCTATTTTGTGCTTTGGAAAAAAAGAACAAACAAAAATGAGCCTTGAAAAATATTAACAGAATTGAGTGTCAGCAGACCTTAAAGTGGACAGAAAAATATCATTAAAGTTTCTTCACATTATCAAAATGGTATAAAGGGATAAAATGAAGGGAATTTGTGTGAACTCCAAGCTAGAAACATGGAGAAGGGACCACTTGACTCTGTCTTGAGAAATAAAAGTAACTTGATGTATGTGGGCATGGAGCCTGGAGTGAGGATAAGCAAAGACCAGGCTGGTGTAAGCATAAACTATTTTTATTTTTCCAGTGATAGGCTGAAGGTGATCCCTGGTTAGTTCAAGAGCCCTATTCTGTATGTTGATATCCTATAGTCTCAGAGTTTGCTTATCTCAGATTGTAATGTTTGCTATTACTTCTTACGGACGCTGTTAGAGCTATGGCGTTTGGGTAGATCTCATCTTGGAAGGGCAGATGTTGTCAGAATTTAGAAGGCTTAGTTTTCAGGGCTATGATGACTGCACAGTTTTGACTCTACAGGTATGGTGCAGAAGGGCCACCAAAGTCCTGAAGCTTTTGATCTGACAAACTTAACTAAGATTTTTCTTTTGAATTTAACTCTGCTTTCCCCACCCCCAGAAATATTTTCATGTTCAACTTCATAGGTAGTCCTCAAATCTCTGTCATAGATAACACTTCACTGTCTGCAGATCTTTACCAGATTTAGACATGTGGATATCTATTTCTTTGCAAAGGTTTTAATACATGTCCTTTTTCAAGCCTGCAGCAAATAGGTGCAAACATTTGGTTTCAGAAATAAATCAGGCTGGCCATATTCCCATGTTTCTGTGAAACAAATCAGTTAATAAGATTATCTTTTGCTTATAAAAAACATTAAAAAAAGGGACAAAAAATTTTTTTAAGGCTGCTAAATCAAGCACTCTTCATCTGAAAAATGCTGGTACTGAAACTCTGAAACTGCTCATTGAACTTCAACCATTTGATTTCCTTTATAATACACTTTGTAATTAAATGATCATTTTCTTTATAATAGGATGCTGGATTTATCCAGAAACAAATAAGTAACTAAATTATTTTTATGACAATTGTGCAAGCTAAATTTTTCCCACAACTTAAAGAATTTTTCTTTGAATTCTTTGCAGATACTGAAAAATTATAAGCTCTGACTGATCTGTTATTAGCTTTGAAAAAAATAAAGCACCCCAAAATGATTTTCATGCCATAGATTTCAAAAATTGCTGGGGCATTTTTATATTACTTTGAATGAAAATTCAGCTTGAAGCAAAAAGTAAAGCATGAAAAATTTCATTCTCAGTGACCAGGGTGTGGTATATTTATAAATAATCTCAAATGGGAGTTTATAACAGAAAATTTAAAAGAAATTTATCAATGTATTCCAAACTTTATTGTATAGGAATATTGTTATCTACTTCACATAAAAATAAAACCAAGAAATAGCATATATGTGAGACATTTTTCTGAATTTCAGTCATCTAATAGTGCATTTGGTTTGCGACAAGTGGAAGACAGTGAAGGAGGATATAATTTAGTTTTTCTTCATTAGAGTACTTGAGGTAGAGACATTCCCCACCATAAAAAAAAAAAAAAGCAAATGCAAAAAGAAGAGATATAATAAGAAGGCACTAATTTTTTACCTAAGGGAAGTAAAAAGAATGTCCAGCTGAGTAAGTCTGAAGTCTGATGCTTAATATAAAAGTAGGTGATGATGCATGAAGCAGATTGCTTGCTCAGCCTGACTTACTAAGTGCTTGTCCACAGAGCAACACTCAGAAAAGTTAAGATAAATGAACTAATACAATGAAGTTAGAGTGCATTAGTCAGAGACCATTAAATCTCTGTGTAGATGCTTTTATTAAGAAGCAACCTTAGAAGTAACCTTAGATGCTACAAGTTAATTCTTCTTGAATGCTCAAAAAAAGAAAGAAAAAAAAGGAAAGGGGCACAGGCTCCCAGGTCCAAAACAATAATCTAAGGAAATCACAGCAATTAATGGACTATGAAAGCACCTGCACTCATTCTAAATCACCTCAATTACCTGAGGAGGTGGAAAAGACTTGCCTCTGACTTTGTTCAGGTCCTCAACAGCTGGCACTAGACATGCACACTCTGCTTACTGCAGCGCCTAATCCTGTGCTGGATTTAGCCCTGCTACACTGAATGTAAATGCCTATATAAGAAGGAGACAAGGTCTCATGAGTTACATGTTTATATAATTTTAAATGAAATTTATTTGTAGCAGTCAAAAAGTGTTACATCCATCTGAAATGAGATTTAGGGTTAACAACTATTGGTGGTAGTCAAACGTCCCACAGCACTGGCTTTATCCTAGGCTACTGTAAACCCATGAAGATAAATAAATACTTGACAGCTGCATCTTAGCCACTACAGATACATTGCTATCTGTACCATGTTAACTAGTTTGAAGTTAACTCATGTATCTCTGTAGCCATACCTCCAGAAATTATGCAGCCTTGTGTCAAACAGGAATATGCCATTTAATTTGCTAATTTAGTCATTTCTAGTATACTGTGGATTTGTATGGTCCAGGTCTATTTATCTATTTAGCTGTCTCAAATACCATGTCTTCCAGTTATAGCAAATTAAATTATGGGGTCATATTATACTTGTCTTTATAAATTCATAATTTATCCATGTGCTCAAATACAGACAGCTTTATTCTGTGACCTTTAAAATCTGCCCAAAGGAGTGGTAAATGCTCCAATCCCTGGCAGTGTTCAAGGCCAGGATGGGGAGAGCCTTGGGCGACATGGTGTGGTGTGAGGTGTCCCTGGCCATGTCATGGGGTTGGAAATAGATAATCTTAAGGTCTTTCCAACCAACCATTCCATTATTCCATGATTCTGCAATTACCAGTACCACCCTATTGACCACTTAATAGACGCAGGAGGGATAGATATGTGCCATGTGGGAGTGACATTCTTTCGATTCTTCTCCCCACTCCCTCCCTCCCCCCCCCCCCCCGCC
>JANRGW010034212.1:0-24302 GCA_024733675.1 Psilopsiagon aymara | reverse complement strand
TCCATCCCTGGCAGTGTTCAAGGCCAGGTTGGACATAGCCTTGGGTGATATGGTTTAGTGGGAGGTGTCCCTGCCCACGGCAGGGTGGTTGGAACTAAATGATCTTAAGGTCCTTTCCAACCCTAACTATTCTATGATTCTATGAGCCTCACCTGATAACCAACAAGTGGGAGTTCAGATTTCTGCTTCTGCGTGTGAAAAGCACAGCAGTTGTGCACATAAATAAGTACAATAGCAGTTACATACAAAATCATGTTTCAACAATGCATAAAACAGTTAAAATAAAGGGGGGAGGTAATCACAGTGGCAACAAGCTGGAAAATGGGGTAAAAACATTCTAACTGCTTTTTCTGGCATAGTGACACAGCCTACTGTGAGATTCTAGTGCCTGGTGTGAAAAGAAGTAAAATAAGATGCATACAAACCTATTAGAAGTGATTGTTCATGTCATAGAAAGTGAGTATCACAAATTATTTCTAGGAGTGCTCTGATTTCTTCTCTGTTTGCAGGAAATAAGTTAAAGAGCATAGAGAATAAAAAGAGTATTTTGTCAAAAAAAGCACTCTGCACAAAACTAAACCTTGAACAATCCTATCTGGATAAGCAAAAAGTTGGAGTTCGGGGTTTATCTAATTGTGAACATTGCAAACAATGATGCTGAACAGTCAAGGGGTAGAGCTGGAATTCCAGTGGTCATACATCTCTGCTATGGGGAAATAAAGAAATCAATTGCTGTGCATTTTTTTGTGGTTTAAGTTCCTGGTGCTCAAATCTTGTAATTATTTTTATTTTTCATTATATTATTTTAGTCAAGCAGGTTTTAATGATGTCATTTGTAACCGTAACTTGTATGGGAACATCATTTCCCATTCCTTTTTCTCCATGCAGTAACATTCAAATCAATGTACAAGTTTCTTTTTGCTTTGAACCTTGTACCTCTGTGTTTCACAGATGTTTTATTTCAGGAAAATGATCATGAAGAAGATAAATTACATTATTGCTTTTGTATATCCTTAGTTGATGTATCCTTTACTTCTTTTGGCAACAAATGAAAAGTTGAATGATGAGAACTGTCTTCCAGTTGCAAGCAGAGAGTTTTACATATGCCTTATCATGTCATTACATCAGTTATGGCAGTGATTTCTCAGCTCCTCTTGGTTGTTCTTTCAGTTTGAGTTTTCCCAAACATAACAAGGTACAACTAGTGCCAGTATTCAACCATCATTGACACCAGTTTTAAAATGGGAAGGCCTTGATATATTTTGTAGTACAGAAAATCTGTCAGTCATAAAGTCAGCTGAAAATGTAGAAATTAATCTTAGTTTTTAAGTGTTATTTTTTTTTACATACTTTTTGGTACTGCATAAGTGCATTGCTTAAGGCTGTGATATATTTTACTTTAGGGTACAAGAATGGAAAGTACAAGCCTGGTTGTATTTTCCATGGCTAGAGACCTGCCAGTTGATGTTCATGTTGTTTTTATGAGAGACACTTTGGTGACTTTCAGGGCAGGTGTGTGGAGAGAGACTCCACAGAAGAGGTGGCTCCTTAATTACAGAGCAGTATTCACTATCAGAAGTATCATAGAATGCCAAACTGGTTTGGATTGGGAGGGACCTTAAGGCTCATCCAGTTCCAAATCCCTGCCATGGGCAGGAACACCTTCCACTAGACCAGCTTGCTCCAAGCCCTGTGCAACCTGCCCTTGAGTACTGCCAGGAATGGGGCAGACACAGCTTCTCTGGGTATCTTGTGCCAGGCCTCAACACTCTCACAGGGAAGAACTTCTGCCTAAAATCTCATCTAAATCTTCCCCCTGTCAGTTTCAAGCCATTCCCCCTTGTTCTGTCCCTACGGTCCCTTGTCAAAAGCCCCTCTTCAGGTTTCTTGTATCCTCTCTTTAGGTATTGGAAGACTGTTAGAAGGTCTCTCCCCTAGTTGCTTATATCCATATCAGATATCTTACATTAAGATAATATGATCTTTACAGTGCAATTCCATTTGCTTTGATTGAACTATTTGAATTCAGAGTGGTGGGTTTCAATACTCCTTTTGTAGCCCAAAGTAGATCATATTACTGCTACAATTTTTCAGGTGTTAATTCACATTTTATTATGTTCATCTTTTCCCAGCCAAACCAGATTGAGATTAAACATATTTAGTGTTTGAAAAGTTGCTTTATAAACACCAGCCTGGAATAACTTGAACTATTCTTTGCTAAGACCTTCAGATTTGTCTGTGAAGTTGAGCAACCATGTCCCAAACAGCTTTAAAATGAGAAGAAAAATAGTAATACAAATTCCTATGTCAAGGACTTGGGTTTCTACCATTACTTTCTTCATCCTACGCACGTTTCTTGCTGTTCTACCCATGCTGTAACATTCTCCCAACATTTGTGCAGATGAAGTAATTACAGTTTTTGCCTTTGATGGTATTGCTCGTGTGCCTCAGCTTATTACATGCTTATTATGTCTTCATGGTTTGAATTCATTACATATGCACATGTCAATCCAGAAAGATGTTCTAAAAACATGTGCTATTTGCTGATGGTATCACAGAATCAGATCAAGAACAGAGCTGTAAGAAAACTGCAATAACTTGTGAGTTAAGTAAAATATAATTAAGGGGTGTAAGTAAAGGCCCCATGGAAATGCATGATGAATGTATTCTTCTTAAAGGACTGTTTGGTGAAGGAATTTTAAGACTCCTGAAGACCACCCAAAATTCAGACCAAGGAACACCAAAGAACATTGCACACAGATTCAGTGACAGGAGAAACTAGGCTGAGTCTCAAAGGAAGCAAGTGTCTCTCATGTATCCAAAGACTACAAATTCATAAAAAATATTTCATGAAAAATAGCTGTTCTCAGAGAGACACAGAATCATAGAGTGGTCTGGGTTAGAAAGGACCTTAAACCTTACCCAGTTCCAAACCCCTGCGACAGGCAGGGGCACTTTCCACTAGACCAAATTGCTCAAAGCCCCTTGAACACTCCCAGGGATGGGTAAACCACAGCCTCTCTGGGCAACCTATGTCAGGGCCTCACCACCCTCACAGGGAAGAACTTCTGCCTAAGTTCTCCTCTCAATCTCCCTCACATGCTTCGAATCTCAGTAAAAGAATATCTATCTGGTGATGAAAATCCACAGAGACAGACATGAGGTATTTTGCCTCCTGCTTGTGCAATTGCCATGTAAAGAGAAAGTCTGTGATCTTGCAAAACTTTCTTTATTTTTCTATGACCCTACCTTTTATGACAATAAAGAAATTAATTGGATAACTTGTGGACTAATTACACTGAAATAAAAGCTCTTACAGTGAACATTTTTCAAATGTCAAGTGCCATAAAAAGAGAGAGTGTCTTATTTGAAAGGAAACAGGTGAAGACCCAGAGGGCCTGGCATGATTTTACTGGCCTTCCAGGCAATATGAAAGTACATGAGTACAAGCAGAATATTAGATTCTTTTGCTATTTCCTCTATGACATAGAAACCACAATCCAAATTTTCCAAAACAGAGGGCAATAACCTTATTCTTGAATTTCCTATCACTGTAATAAGCAGAGTTCAGCTGTTCTCAGCTTCACCAAGCTGAACTGAAATAGAACAGCTCCATCTGTAATTATAAATTCATAAATCACTCATCCAAATTGTGTATTTTTTGTAATTCAAGGTAGGCAGGATGTATTATAATAACTTACAAATCCAATCCTGAACCTCCTGTGTTTTGAGAACAGTGCCAAAGATGGAGCTGGAAAGTCAGTTTCTTGATGTTACAAGACACAGTTAGAATCTGTGAAATACAGTTTGGAAAGCATTGGAGAATGGCAGCCATAAACAGGAAATTTGATATGTAACAGATTTAGAACAGTTATAAGGAGCAACTTCCTTTAGGATGACGTCTAGGAAGTCATTTATCATCTCACAGAGGAGTCTGGCACCTTAAAGTGTTTATCTAAGGAAAGGAAATGAACCCCTGTCATCTAGTAGAAACAATATTTGATCCATTTCACAAAGAAGTACACTGGTCAAAGGAATTTTAAATAATCCTCGACTCCAGCATTTAGCTATACCTGCTTCTTGTCTCCAGGAAGCTCTCAATCCATTACTTTCCTGGTGTTTTCCTTTCTTTTCAATCCTTTCCTTATTTAGACAATCTCTGGGTTTGAAGATTTTCCAAGATTTATTCCTTTTCAAATTAAATTTACAAATACACCCAGTTCCATGGAATATAATACCAGGTGTACTTAAACATACCAAAAATTCAGTTTCCAGGAAGCAAACTAAGTCAGATTCACTAAATATTCTTGAAGTCTATCCATCCTGCAGACCACAACGCAAGAGAGCCACATGTTTAGTGCCTGATGCAAAGTCCATTTAAATTTTCACTGGCCTTTGATTAAAGCAGTTGGGTGGGATTATCATTGAGGGCTTTATTGGAAGAAGTGTGTTATAAGGAGGAATTTATATATATATGTGTATATATATATATATATATATATATATAGAATGAGCAGAGAATAAAGAGGGAAACCTTGGAGAAAGGCACATTCGAAGGACAATTGAGTGGGAACAGGTTTGATGGGAAGTAAAAAATGGAGCAAAAATAACTAGAAAGCCCATGAGGAGAAATGAGAGCCAGAATGCACAAAATAGTAGATTTATTGCTCCTTTGAGGCAGAGATACAAAATTTATTTGTGATGGTTGGGAAATCCAAGTGGGAATCTGAATAAGACACTGAGAACAGCAAGAAGTTATGATGATTCTTACTGTAATATTAGTGATGAATGAGAAAGTAGGTAGGAAGGAAGTCTGGGAAAAGGTAGTTCTACATGGCAGATTTTGCCATTTTTGCCATTGCTAAATCTTGATAGTGTCAGCTTTAACATGGAAAAGGAGCAGCCTAATGCCCCCCCCAGTGCGTTAATGACTGCAATAATCCTGAGTTTCCAACGCATGAGGTTAAAACTAAAAGGCAAGATGTGAATTTGGTATCTAACAGAATATTTGCACTGTCTACAGCTTCATCTGCACAATGCCACTTCATAGCTGGACAATGGGCAATAGGACACGTGCAAAAGAGGTCACAGAGAAAAGGTCAGGCATGGCTCAAGGTGACCAGTATAAGTTGTAGTTATTGCACAAAAGGAATGAAAGATCAAAAATGGATGCTGAAAGATTGACACTGGTCTGGGGTTGAGGCATGACAGCAGAAGAAATAAGAGTTGTGGGCAGACCACAGGATAAGATTGCTTCCTCTGGGAAACAAGTATAATGACAATGATGATGATGATGATGATACCTGTAAACTGGCAAAAAAAATGAGTAAAAATTATTTTTGAACATCAGTTTCTGGCCACAGGGCTATATAGATGTGACTGCTTCTTCATGGCTTTCTTAGAGATCACTGTTTTCTCATGCAGCAGACATAAAATATTTCTGTGAAAAGATGGATTACAATTAAAACAGGCTGAATTTGTAGTTTGAGGACAATATTGTGTGTCTTCTCAGGTAGTGTAGATGAAGTCTAGAGGCTCCAGGGTTTCCCTTTCATTAGAGAAGTACTGCATACAAGCGTTTTTAAACTGAAAAGAAATATATAACAAAGAAGAAACATTCTCAGTTCTCTTTCTCTCTTTTCCCCCTTACTGAAGTCTCTGTTTCCACAGTGTGTTGTGGTTCCTCTCTACCACCACCACATGATCTCTTTGAGTCTGTCACCTTTAGGAGCTGACAGATGTCAAAGTTTACTACACTTGTAAAACACCATCCAATCCGAACTGGCTGGCTCAGGAGCTCCCCCTCTGCTTGTGGTGCAGCTCTTGGCTTCCCACAGGATTTATACTTCTTGGACTCCTTGCCTTCCCTTGTGGCACAGCCAGGTGCTGAGACTGTCTTCTAGGCTTTGTTCTTGGAGCTAAATAACTATGCAGCATACACACAACAGGCTTAACAGGGTTTATTCTGGCAAATTCCACTACCTACTCACTTCCTTTTTCCTCTCCTCTCTGTTAAGAGACATAGCCACTGCTGTTATTTGCCTTTCACCTCCCCCTAACTTTCAAATAATGAGTTTATGAAGAATGTTATTATCTGCCTTGAGTATCTCACTGTCTGTAGCCCAAGTCACTCAATGAAAGCTGTGTAAGCATTTTTAGAGACTGCCAAAGGAAGGGGAAAAAGACCTCCTTCCCTGTCTCTGGTCTTGGAAAGAAACTCATCAGACTGGGACAAGTTTCAGCTACTAAGATTTTATATGCTTCTCCCTTAATTTGGAAAAAGTGTTACCTATCTCCAGCAAAACAGCAAAACTGTTCAAATCCCTCTCTGATGTAACTTGTTTTCTCTACATTTCAGTGGGTTTACACTGAGACCTTATTTGGCTGCAGTTCTCCTACCAGAGTGACCCATCCTCCTCCGGCCTTTCCTTGTTTTTGTTTGGAGCAACAAATCAAAGACAGGAGTTAAATGGGCACTGCTGAACAAGAAAGGTGTGCTGTGTCCAACAAGCCGTTTATGTTCATCCCTTCTCTGTGTTCCTGCTGTGTCACTGAAACCTTGCATCCACTCTCTCAGTTAAAAACATCTGTCTTCCCCACAAGACATCAAACTCTTTTTATTCTTTATTGTCCTTACTTGGCAAATTACTCCCATGATTACTATCTTGGTGAAATCTCAGTTTGAATTCCCAGTCTGGCCTTAATTTTGCATTTCATTCTGCTTGTGCCATTCTCACTTTATTTTCTTGTTCAGTTTTATGACTACCCTTTACACATTTTCAGTACCTGTGGAGCAAGCCCTTTTTCTTTCAATGAAACAATTTGGCTTCTCAAATAAATAATCAGACCCCTTCTCTCCTCACTTTTCTGGCTCATGTTTCAGAAGGGTTTTGCTGTAAAAAACAAGCATTCCTGAGAAAGTCTAACTCCTCTTTAGAGGTATGAAATAGATGCTGTGTCTATGCTGCATATTTTTGTCACTTAAGTCTACATAACCCCTCAATAATGCCATTGAAATCAAAGGAAATTGATTTCAAATTGCCTGACTAACTCACATTATACCTTTCAAACAGTGAGTTTATAATCTAAGAGGAAAAGAAGCCAATTTCATAAGTAGTCTCCCTGAAGCTCTCAGTGTAATGCTTTCATCAACTAGGAAAACCCATTCAGCCTGTCTTAGCTTATGAGCAAAACTCTCTTTAGCAAAAGCCCAGAAAACCAGCACTGAAGAAAGGAGCTGTACATTTCCCAGCAGCAAGGAGGGCAGACCCTGTCCATAGCAGTCAGCTTGGAAATGACTGCTCAGCTGTAGGTGAAATATGTAGATGAGATCCTTAGTGACATGGTTTAGTAGTGAACATGGCAGTCCCGGGGTAAAGGTTGTACTTGATGATATTAAAGGTCTTCCCAAACCTAATTCATTCTATGATTCCTCATTTTAATCTTACTCACTGAACTTAGCCTGTCTGAAGCGAAATGTTCACGAAATCAATGCAGGACCTCACGGTGTTGAAATCTCCAAAGAAAGGTCTTTGTGTAACATGGACAACTGACACCCTGGTCAGAGAGCAAGACAATGGGGAATAGTTGAATTCTTTCTCCCCTTTTCAAGGATCAGTGCTCAGGATGGGAAGCAGCATGTAGCCTGCAGAGCTAGAGCACAAACAGCCAGTTTCCTCTTTACTAGTAAAGATGTGATAGTTGTATACAGCATTTAAAGCCTGTGGAATGTCCTGGCAGCCTCTACCAAGGCTGTGGCAATGTGTAATAACACAGAGATGCTTTAATTCATGGAAAAGAAGAAGTTCATGTCATGTTTATACATGTCTGTATTCAAATGTCAGATATTCCTGCTGTTTGATCCTTCTTTAGTTCCCAGAAGACTGGCTCAGAGTTGCATGGTACCATACCCTTTTATATATCTCATGACCTCTCCTGATAAAGCACTTGATGGCAATTTAGTACAAATCCCAGTCACTCTGAGGCCTAAATGTAATTTTTTTTTTTGTGCAAAATATTCTCTGTCCAAATTCATCTTTGGTATAAATCCATCAATTTTTGTATCTTTCCTATTCTGCAAGTCTGTGACTATAGTAGAAATGGGCCTCTTGTATGCTTGAAGGATAGCACTTTGTGATTGTGTCGTTTGAATGGAGCCAATAAATAAGATCATTTGCTATCACTTCAGTGTGTCAGCTTCCAAGACATTCATCCAAAAATCTCAGATCTTTCAAAGTCCTGCAACATCCATCAACATTTCAGTGCTTCCAATTTTAGCATCTGCCAGTTTGATTGCTGGCGCCCTCCCATCACCATCATTTCTCCTATCCTCATCGTCCACTCCTCAAGAGTAAGGGATTAAAGAATGTCTAAAAATATCATAAGGGATGTCATTAGTTGCATTCACTTCCCTGAAACACAGACACTGCATACCCTGTTCAGCCGTTTGTCCATCTCAGACCATTCAGCCTTTTCATGGTTGCTTCCCCCTACCACCAAGCAAGCTGGTGCTCCTACTTGGGCCTGTCCCAGAGCCCTCCATACACTTTCTGCTGCCTAATATCAAAAGCTAAATACTACTAAGATAATCCTGTCATTGCCTGGTAGTGACTGAGAAAATTATTTCCTTAATATTTTGGTTTCTTGTCTACTTTCTGCCTACTCTGTATCTATAAATAGGTTTAGTGTCACTTGAGCAGGGAACCACAGCTTCATGCTCAAGGTTTATTTCTGCTCCTCTAGTTGACTGGTAATGGACTATGCTGTAACATGCCTCTGTATCAAAGGAAGTAGTCAGCATTTACTTTTGCTCCAGAGCCCGAAGACCGCCTAACAGCATCACAAAAGAAGTAACAAACCCATTGCCAGGGAACATATCGTTGTCATCACCAGATTAAAGGATATGTAGTAGCACAGAGCAGGTAAGCAATAAAAGATACAGAGAATAGTTAAACATAAAAAAATAACAGAAACAAGGGAATAATGTGTTTTCTGAGCAAGGCCATGATCCAATGTCACTGAGGCTGTCTGAATGAGCAATTCCTTTTGTACTACTTTATTCAAAAAAATGTACTTCTGAATATTTGCCTGCACCATTAACTTTGTTTCTTGTGTGCTTACTAAGGCAGGAAATAACTCTCTGAAGAGTTTGGAAAGTGGCAAAGGAGATAACTTAGTTCAAAATGAATGTTCCAAATGAGAAGGGCATGACAGCAGGAAGAGTGGAGTTGCTTACAAATGAAGCAGAGAACTGTACCAAGGACATTCACTGGTACCACTTGCTGTGCAAGATCAGTGGAATGAGCTTTAATAGTAGCTGGGATTTCTTCCTGTTGTTTCCTCAGTCCCTAAAGTTAACTTGAAACAATTTTAAGGGATATTTTCAGTTCAACAAACTATGCCCTCATACAAGCAGATCATTTGAGGTCAGAATTGTTCCTGTGTAACACTATGCTATCTCTGGAGAGGATTGACACCGGACAAAACTGCATAGCCTTGGCAGAAGGGCCGGGGCAGTGCTGCTGCATTGTCTGTAGGAACACAACTTCTTCATTTCCTCATGCTGAGAAAAGGTTGAGAATAAAGACCCAGCCCCTACTCAGTAAGGCCTCAGTACTCTCACAACCACTCTAATCTAGAGTATATTTAAAGATCAGACCATCATCAAAGAATCACTTGAATTTATCTCTCCTAGTGCCTGTTCACACTGTCCTGGCCAAACTATTTTGCAGCATTTTATCTGCAAACTCACTGTGACTCATCCTGAGAGTGGACACCCCTCCTCCTGCCGATCATCTGTCATCTTTCTGCTTCAGCTTTCTTTCTTTTGCTATTACTGTAATTGCAATGGCATTTGCCATAGTTAAAAATGAAATGCAGCTTCCCACAGTAACCTTCAGTTCTCATAATTTCTTCTACATGCTTGATTGAGGATTTTTAGGCCTGGAATTAGTACTCTCCCTTTTGTTACTTAAGATGAGTATCTCTGATTTGATAACAGGAAAAAGTTATCTGGTTTGATAACTGAAAAAGGGATAACCTGTGGTACTATTGTTTTCATCTGAGAATGTTCAAAATCAGGCCCTGAAATGAGGCTACTTGCCATTTTCTGTTTCTAAATGTTTAGTATTTTAAGTTTGTCTCAGGTGTTTGATCAGTTTTCCTTAGCCACTTTTTTCCTGCCCCACACCTTACAGACCCTTTTGCTAAAGATTTATTTGGCACAAGCTGCTTGTCTCTGTATCAAAGCTATGGCTTGTGTGGGGAGAACTGATTCCTTTCCCGAGGCTTCTTGCAAGTGCCACAGGGAGGAAACCCACCTAGATGGGAAGGTTGTGGCAGAGCCTCAGGGGCAAGAGACATCTCAGATACTGTACCTGCCTAGCTATGTCAGTTGTAATTGGTCACTTATTGCCCAGAGGACCAAACACTTGTTAGTTACTTTTTATGAAGAAAAGTATTAAATGCCTAGGGAATAGCAAGAAGTATCAAAAGGAGCATGAGCAAGAAGTCAGGTGAGGGGATCCTCCTCTGCTGAGCTTTGGGGAGAACCCCCCTTCAGTCCTGTGCCCAGCTCTGGGATAACAGGACAAGGGGGATGTGGATCTGTTGGAGCGAGTCCACAGAGATGCTATAAGGGCTGGAGCAGCTCTGCTCTGAAGACAGGCTGAGAGAGCTGGGTTTGTTCAGCCTGGAGAAGACAAGGGTCCAGGGATACCTCAGAGCACCTCCAGTGCCTAAAGGGGCTACAAGAAACCCTGGGAGGGGCTTTTGACAAGGGCAGGTAGGGACAGAAGGAGGGGGATTGGTTTTAACCTGGCAGAAGGGAGACTGAGATGAGATCTTAGGCAGAAGCTCTTCCCTGTGAGGGTGCTGAGATGCTGGCACAGGTTGTCCAGAGAAGCTGTGGCTGCCCCATCCCTGGCAGTGTTCAAGGCCAGGTTGAACAGGGCTTGGAGCAACCTGGTCTAGCGGAAGGTGTCCCTGTGCATGGCAGGGAGTTGGAACTGGATGAGCTTTAAGGTTCTTTCCAACCCAAACCAGTCTGGGATTCTATGATTCTATTATCCAATAGGGAAAAAATACCTGTAATGCTGAAAATAAGTAGTTTTCCATACTTGTAACGCCAGGATGAGAGGGCCTACATAATGTCTTGCTAAATCTGGCAGGGGAGTGAGTGTAGTATTAATTTTCAGATACAAATTTTGTGAAGTCTCCCTAAGGACACGAAAATAAGACAGACAGGCCTCAAACAGACAAGCTTTCTGATGAGAATTTATTTAAAAGCTAGGAAATCAGAACTGCATTTTCTATGCTTACAAGGCAGAAACATTCACGTCGTTCACCTAGCTCTATCCTTAAGCACCAAAGATTTTCAAAGTATATCCTCTATTCTTTAGCCCCACACTACTGCCCTCAGTTTCACATAGGCATAAGGCCATTGTTGACTCTCTGTGAAAAGTTTTGCCAAAATATACAGTCCAGAGGCAAGACACTTTTGTAAAAGAGTAATAATCTTCCCCTGTCTTTCTACACAGCCATAGTAACTGAATCTGCCTTTCAACAGGTAAGCAATTGAATGTTATTTTTTCATTACAGCCCTTATCCATAACAACAAGTTAAGCAAAAAGGAAAAGAAGTAAAAATTGCCTTTCTGCTTATTCCTCAAATGAGATTTCACATGCTATATATACTGAAGCGAGTGAACCTTGCCAAGAAGTGTCAAGCTCCATCTACTGGCTGTTAAAATTAATCGTAATTCAGCATGCTGAGTTTTGGGTTTATCTACATAAAAAAAAACATATCTGTATTTTCAAGCTATTATGTCATTTGCAGAGTTATACAAGCATAGGACAAAAGACTTGATGTACAGATAAACCAAAAAGGATTCTAGTGCTCTGTGCTCTTGTGCTTTTGTAACATGAGTACTTTACTGTACTCATGTCGCAAGACGGATTTCCACAAGGCTTTGGCCTGCCTTGCTCATACTTAATACAGTCATTGAAAAAAACTCTTTAGTGGTATCAAGGGACGACCAAAATGTACTTACACCTACAAATACTTACCTAAACCATTAAAGAGGGAAGGGAGATCTCCCTTCAAGTGTCATAATGTGAGTGATCAGGGCACAACAGCAGCAGCTGAGAAATGTTCCCTGCATAGAATCATGAAATCGCAGAACGATTTGGGTTGGAAGGAACCTTAAAGCTCATCCAGTTCCAACCCCCTGCTATGGGCAAAGACACTTTCCACTAGACCAGGTTTTTCCAAGCCCTGTTCAGCCTGGCCTTGAACACTGCCAGGGATGGGGCAGCCACAGCTTCTCTGGGCACCCTGTGACAGCACCTCAGCACCCTCACAGGGAAGAACTTCTGCCTAAGATCTCACCTCAATCTCCCCTCTGTCAGTTTGAACCCATTACCCCTTGTCCTATCACTAGAGTCCCTGATGAAGTCCCCTCCAGCACCCTTGTAGGCCCCCTTCAGATACTGAGAGGCTGCTATGAGGTCTCCCCACAGCTTCTCTTCTTCAGGCTGAACAGGCCCAATGTTCTCAGCCTGCCTCCTTAAAGGAGGTACTCCAGCCTCTGACCATCCTCATGGCCTCCTCTGGACTTTTTCCAACAGCTCCTTGTCCTTCTTATGTTGTGAGCACCAGAGCTGCACACAGTAAACCAAGTAAGGACTCCTGAGAGCAGAGTAGAGGGGCAGGATCACCTCCTTCAACGTGCTGCTAATGCTTCTTTTGATTCAGCCCAAGAGGGAACAGGGCACAACAGCAGCAGCTGAGGAAATGTTCCCTTCATAAACAGAGCCAGTCTCATCCTTTGACCAAACAGACAAAGGGAATTCATTTTCCACCTGCATTTGTTGTCTCAAGCACATAAATTCTATATGTCTTTTCATATACACTCTGCTTGTTTTTAAATATTAAATCTCAGGGACTGGAAATAAATTCAGTGACCATTTTGAAGAAAGCCAATGGCTCCTTGGACCTGCAGTTTTTATGTCAGATGGGACTTCTATAAAGATAGCAGTGTATCAGTCAGTATATTAGTCATACTGACTAAATAGGTGCCATTTGAGTTGTGTGCATTTATGATAAAAAATAATCAACTAAAAAAAGAGAATAGCAAGGCTTGTGTAAGAGACAGAATGCAAATTCATGTTACCTTCAAGATGCTGAAGGTAATCAGTATCATTTGTCCCTGCCCATGACAGGGGGTTGGGACTGGATGAGCTTTACGGTCTTTTCCAAACCATTCTAAGATTCTACAGTAAGATATGCAGGGTTTGAAGAAGTGTATTTTTACGTGAATGATGTACAATAAATATCATAAATTATCTTTCTCATTGAGCCTAAAAAACAAAAAGAAGGAGAGAGCAGGACCAGCCCTGCCAGGAATCTGGTGATCAGAAAACCTAACTATCAGTGAAGGCTGTGATTAGTGTAAATAGAACATAACATCCTATCCATTTCATGTTCATTTACTCTTGAGGGAACATTCTTGCCTTAAAATGCATCCTGATTTAAAAAAAAAAAAAAAAAAAAAAAAAAGGAAGGAAGACATTGCTTAAGTCTTGTCAGCTGAGTGGATGTGCAAGCTGCAGTTGTGACTGGGGCTTCCTCCCTGCTTCTGTGTCCTAGATGCTGCCTTGTTCCCTTTCTGATAAAGCAATTTGCAAAGCTTATCCTGCACACAGATGAAGATCCAAGTCCATTTCCCCTTTTCCTGAGGTTCGCACTATTGCCCATCATCTTCCCCCTCTGATCTTTCTTTCTCTTGCCTTTTAGTATTCTGCCCTCTCCTGGCTAGTCTCCCTCCTTATTATTGTTTCCTCCTTGGTGCAAGAAGCAAGCGCAGTTTCACAAAGATCAGCTCTTGACCCATCTTTCCTCACTCTATATTTGGGTATGTAAAGATGTGCAGTCATTAGAAAGGTCATCACACCTGAAAAATATTACTGGCTACATCAGTAAGCTATCTGCTGTTTTTACACCAGCTTTATTCTCTATAAATGGGAATCCCATTCCAAAGCACGGGGTCATCCACAATAATCTCCCTATTTTCTTTTCATAGAATCATAGAATCTCAGACTGGTCTGTGTTGGAAGGGACCTTAAGATCATCCAGTTCCAACCCCCTGCCATGCACAGGGACACCTTCCACTAGACCAGATTGCTCCAAGCCCTGTCCAACCTGGCCTTGAACACTACCAGGGATGGGGCAGACACAGCCTCTCTGGGCAACCTGTGCCAGTGCTTCAGCACCCTCACAGGAAGGAACTTCTGCCTAAGATCTAACCTGAACTTTCTCTGATTCAGTTTAACACGTCGTCCTTTATCCTATCACTGCAGTCTCCTTACCCTTTGGAGGAGATTTACACATTAATCCCATCTTCCAGGCCATCAAACATTTAAGACAAACTCGGAACCATGATGAGTCTTCTTGCATAACTTTGTCATTTTTACTTTACAGATACATTCTCCAGTTTGATCATTGCATTTGCTTTTGCTTCCTCATATATTCCAGTTGAAACCTGGATTATAAATTGCCTTTTGTTTGTGTTTGATTTGTTAGTTGGAGCTTTTTTTCCCCCCATTCATGTAGTGCACATAGACAATACTATCCTTCCACTAATGGTGTTTCAGGCAGGATTAAAAGAATTTGACAAAACCAAACGTTCACCAAAATTTAGTTTTGGTAGTCTCATTTCTAGGAAGAGCTCCATCTTAATTGTGACTTCCCCTATAGAAAGCAGCCCTGAAGTCAGTGCTCAGAGGCTACTCCAAGAAGGGACTCCATCCTGGAATAAGACTTGTCAGCCAACTAATAACTAACAGAGAATAAAACCTAAATTTTAACTAAAGAGCCCTATCTCCTGTCTCTAGCTTTTGAAAAAGTACAGTCAATGGGTGGAGTAAAGAAGCATAGAATCAGTCAGACTGGAAAAGACCTTGAAGATCATCAAGTCCAACCATTACCCCACCAATGCCAAGTCCACCACTAAACCATGTCACTAAGGGCCTTATCTACATGGTTTGTGAACACTTCCAGGGACAGTGACTCCACCACTGCCCTGGGCAGCCTGTTCCAACGCCTGAACACCCTCTGGGGAAGAAACTGTTCCTAATATCCAATCTAAACCTCCCGTGGTGCATCTTGAAGCTGTTTCCTTTTGTCCTGTCACTTGTTACTTGAGAGCAGAGGCCAGCCACCTCCTGGCTCTATCCTCTATTCAGGTAGTTGTAGAGAGCAATAAGGTCCCCCCAAACCTTCTCCAGGCTAAACAACCCACAGAAGAAGTTAAATGGATTTCTACAGAAATCAGTTTCTGGGTATCTACATTTAACTAATGGAGTAAACTATTGTACTTAGAGGTCAGAAAGAGGGAAAACTTTTTGGCAAGTAGGAAATGCAAAGATTAAAGATAAAATGTCTCTCTCAAACTACACAATTTTCCTGACCCAAATCCTTGCTTCACACTTCAGATGTCTGTTTAATATACTTGAAGGCCAAATTCTCTTCTGAAAAAAAGTGCAAACAAAGCTTAACAAAGAAATTGTGAACTTTCATATGGGATCTAGAGAGTAAACTGCAAGTATAGGCACTTCAAAAAGTTGGCATTAGATGGAAATGCAGAATGATAATTCATTGTATCATAGTTTCAAGTATGATAACTCTGAATGAAAATAAGACTCAATATGCTATAGCTTTATACACCAGTTTTACACTCCAGACCTTTACTTTTTCTCTTGTTCCACTGTTGGGAACCTTACCCACTTTCATTAATGTCATGGAAATATCTGTTTAACTGTTAACAGATTTAACTTTCACAAGCTTGGCTACCCTAAACTTCCTGAAAGAAACATAAGCATTACACAGCTGTAGATATCAATGTAATCTCATTTAAGAAAATGAGACTGGCCAACTGCGACTCTTCAGTTTAATACTGAGATCCTTAAATAGTCAGAATGTAAAATCAGCTAAATAAAATATTAAAACCATATTTGGGTAGTTTCATAATATTGGAACAGTGTTCCAGTCATTTTTCTCAGACTGCTCACTGGGAAATATTGGCATTTCCAATCACATAATTTGTCTTTACTAAAAGCAAAATTCTCCTTTTATTATTTCCTGGAGCAGCTTGAAGAACTGATAATTTCAGAACAAGAGAGCTCATAACTCAAATATGGGGAGCAAGAGTGTCTTCATTTCCAAACAATCTTATGCTCTTTATTTTGCCTTTCCAACTTGTCCTGAGCAGACATTTTTCTTCAGAGCAATGGGTGAGATAAACGCAGAAATATTTGGAGAATCTAGGCCTAAAGTCATCTGATAAAGAAGCAGAGAGCTGAGGGCAACTTCTCATTGTTTCTGAAGTGGAAGATGAGATGTAGCTGGCAAGAACTGTCTCATCTCCTGCCACTCACAGCACAGCACAATAGTACATAGAATCATAGAATCATAGAATAGTTAGGGTTGGAAAGGACCTTAAGATCATCTAGTTCCAACCCCTCTGCCATGGGCTGGAACACCTCCCACTAAACCATATCATGCGTCCCGTCTGCACAAGTGGACTTCTAGCCTGCGAATGGGTTTCGAGAATATTTTGACAGACCCTGACACCTCATCCAAAGAAATATAGTGTGAAGAAAGAAAAATGCAAGAATAAACAAAATAATTGATTTTTCTTAATCTGTTCTGCTTATTCCCATTGTCCTGCTTTACCTTGAAAAAAATTTTAAGAGCTGTACTTGATAGAGTAGTATATAACAGAGTTTACTGCAGAGAGAATTCCCCATAGCGTGGAGGTTGGAACTGGATAATCTTAAGGTCATTTCCAACCCATACCACACTGTGATTCTGTGATTTCATGTGCATTTTGCCAGGCATTTTGCTGGACTAGTTGGTAATGCATATTTTAAATCTACAGTGTGTTCTACTGGGTGTATTTTAATGTGTATAGCTTTTACCCTGCATTTGCCTCAACAGTTCTCTTTTGCCTTGGTATGTTTCCCTTCCCATCACCATTCTGAGCATTGCTGCAAAGCTCTCTCCATCCTATAATTTTGACCATGGCCCTCCTCTCTTTGGAAAACTCCATGTCTCTGCTGTATCAAACCTAAAAGCTTTGTTGTCCCTAGGAAATTTCACTAGATTTTGTTCTTATTATTATTATTATTATTGTTATTATTATATTAAATGCTTGACTTCAGTTAAGAAAACATACTTAGATGGAAATGCATTTGATTGAAACTGTTCCATGCATCAGCTCTAATCACCTCGGACTTTTAATCCACCCATGATATCACTTTAAACTTGTTACATTTTCAAAATGTAGTTAGTCCTGCTTCCTCCCATGCTGTCCTTTAAGCACTCACCAAGCTACTTCATTCTCTTCCCCTTAATCTCTCCCTTGAAAAGAGGGAGGATTACAAAACATTGGATTCTGTTTGGGCTACTCGTTCTTTGACCCCATGATCTCCTGCACTGAGCAGCATTATTTATTTTCCCCTTCTTGGACTTGCTTTGTCCTAATTCCCATGAACAGGGACAGGCTGAATGTCATGATGAATGGGCCACTTTTTTAGTCTCTGTTTTTATTGCCTGTTCCCTAATAAGTGACAGTTTTTTCTGGGGCTCCCAGCACAAGGTATGTGAAGCTGTTGGAGAGAGTCCAAAGGAGGCCACAGAGATGCTGCAAGGGCTGGAGCAACTCTGCTCTGGAGACAGGCTGAGAGGGCTCGGCTTGTTCAGCCTGGAGAAGAAAAGGGTCCAGGGATACCTCAGAGCAGCTTTCAGTGCCTAAAGGGGCTACAAGAAACCTGGAGAGGGGCTTTTGGCAAAGGCTTGTAGGGACAGAACAATGGGGAATGGCTTTAACCTGACAGAGGTAAGACTGAGATGAGATCTTAGGCAGAAGTTCTTCCCTGTGAGGGTGCTGAGGTGCAGGCACAGGGTGCCCAGAGAAGCTGTGGCTGCCCCATCCCTGGCAGTGCTCAAGGCCAGGAGGGCTTGGAGCAACCTGGTCTGGTGGAAAGTGTCCCTATGCATGGCAGGGGGATGGGACTGGATGAGTTTTAAGGTTCCTTCCAAGTCAAACCAGTCCTGGATTCTATAATTATCTGATTTGAAAACTTGTTAAAAATCAATTACTGTGCTGACAATCTTGCCAGCTGCTGCAATACCTGTGTCTGTTCAGTCTTGAGTAAGATTCTGTCAAAATGCTTTCCATGACTTGGTTGCTGTGCACAGCAGATGGATATAGTACAGTCATTACAATCTACAAGAAAATTGCTGTATGCAGAAAACCTTTTTACCAGGAATTCTGTCATTTGACAGCATTATTCTTGGTACTCAGATTCTTCCTGCTGTCACCAGATGGCAGAATCGACATGTATCAGTGAAATGTAGGTGTGTGATGTTAACATTAGCCTTTCTGACCATAGAATCAGAATCAGCCAGGTTGGAAAAGATCTATATGGTCATCAAGTCCAATCATTACACCAGGACTGCCAAGTCCACCACTAAACCATGTCACTAAGGGCCCTTCAGAGGGATTTCTTCGCTATATACAGGCTTTCTTGCTGCATCTCCATCTCAGTGGTCTGCAGTCATTTCTAGCTGAACACATTTTGCATCTGGTTAACCTCAAGTCAATTTGTTCTGTTGTCTGTAATGCTCTAATGGCATCTCTACTTATTCATCTCTAAAAGCACTGATGGGTAAGTCATAAGCTGGGTTGATTTAGTGTATCTCTACACCTAACCCATGTAGGAAACAGCATCTTCCCAAGCCAATGGGAATTCAGGCTACAGAAGGCTTGAATAAGCAAACATACAGGGAATTAGCATCCAGAAATTAAGCCCAAATGCAGTGCCTCAAATTCCCTTTACCTGATGATATTGTCCCCTGCTGCCTTGCATTTGAAGAGGGAAAGGCAGTCAGAGGGCTTCTCATGAAGATGTGCTTAAACTACAAAATTACACTGGGAAATCAGAGTTTATTGCTGAATCAGAGCTGTAGAGTGACAAGTCAGTGAAAGGAAAGGCATGATGCGCACTGCAAGATGACTCCAGCATTGTAAGTAAATCATACTTAACTATACAAGGATGAAAAACTGCATTCTTTAATGTCTTCTCCTACCCCATTTTTCCCAGTTTTATATGAAAATGCTAATATATTCTAAAAAAAATAGTTCCCATTCTCTGCTACCGTGCCACTACAGTCATGCTACTTCAGAAAAGAAAATGAGGTGGATTCGAAATGAAATTAGGGGCTCAGATACCTAAGAACTTTCTAGGAGAAGCAAGAGTCTAAATCCAAATTTTGGAGCTAGTTTCGTAACAGGTGGTCAAATCTATCCCCTTGTCAGAAGTATACTTAAACTTTGGGGCACCATAAACAGTGGTCCAAGTTTGGTGCTTGAGCCGTCTTTCATTCACTGTTATCAGAAGATTTTCTCCACCCCAAGCTCCCTATATCTTTGGATTAGAATACAGCATCTCACAGCAAATCCCACATTGTGCAAGAGCATGAAGTGAGGAATAATAGTAAAGCCCTTACTGTGCCTTTGCTACAACGCCTTCAGTTCATGAAGATTCAGGATGTCTCTTCAGGATCTCTGTTGTAAAACTTCTCATCCTGAAGACTTCTATGTAGCCAAGCACATTTTTTGTCTAGTCCTGAAATTTAGGCACAAGTCAATTCCAAATGTCACTCAGTTTTACTTTAAAGATACCAGATGAACGCTTGCAGATCTTGGATCCTAGTTCTGGAGAATATATCTGACCCAACATCTTTTGAGCCAAAGGTTATTCCTAGATACTTAGGGGTGATGCAGTTGTAGCTAATTGTAAGATTTGAAACCTGTAGTGAGCTTCAGATACTCAGATGGTACTACTGGAATATTGTCTTAATTTTCTTTCTCATTTTCTTCCCTTTTAAAAAGCTGTTCCTATAATTAAACTGGCCTAAGTCTTTAGTGGGTAATAACTCACACTGCAGTTCAACAAGAGCCTGAAGCTAAATATACTTAGATATGAATAATATACACTTATTTCTCCCTTGCTGTTTTTACTGCTATTTCCCAAGGCTTTTATCAGATGGGTAAGTGAACACAGAACTTGGGAAGCCAACAACACAGTCTTCTGCCAAGGAAAATGCTTTTCCTGCCTCCAACCTGTGCATCTCTGTAAGCCTGAGGTCAGATCATACTGTGCACTGTGGTAGAGATGGTCCGCATGGAAGCCCATACAACATCTGAAGGTGTTACATACGGAAGGTAGACCAGGTCTCCCAGCATGTACTCTCATGGCTGACTGCAAGCATGTGACAAGCACATTCATGTGTTTTAAGTCAGAAACGTGCTCACACAGTTACAAAGATGGGGCTGTAATTGTCCATAGCCAGTTGTCTACAAATAATAAAGAGAATTTGTTAATGAGCCTAGAAACCAGCTCTGTACATGAGCCAAATAAAGAGCAACAGAACTCCTGCTGCTGGAATCATAAGGAGGTATAAAGGGTTTCAAGGTTTTTAACTTGTTTTGTCAGCTCCCATAAGCAGGAATGTACAGAGCCCAAATTGTCCATGAAGTGAATTTCTTGTCAAATAAAAACACCCCTGAATGCAGAAATTTTAAAGATTCCTCTAATTTAAATTCATAGAATCATAGAATCCCAGTCTGGTCTGGGTTGGAAAGAACCTTAAGATGATTCCGTTCCAAGTCCCTGCCATGGGCAGGGACAACTTCCACCCCAGGGATCGGGCAGCCACAGGTTCTCTGGGCAACCTGTGCCAGGGCCTCACCACTCTCACAGGGAATAACTTCTTTATATCTAACCTGAACTTCCCCTGTTTGAGTTTGAACCCATAATCCCTTGTCCTATCACTACAATCACTGATGTAGAGCCCCTCTCCAGCACCCTTGTAGGACACATTCAGATACTGGAAGCTGCTCTGAGGTTGACACACATCTCATCTTCTCCAGGATGAACAGTCCTAACTTTCTCAGCCTGTCTTCATACGGGAGGTGCTTGAGCCCCCTTATTGTCCTCATGGCCAGCTCTGGATTTGCTCCAACAGCTTCACGTCCTTTTATATGTTGAGGGCACCAGAACTGCACACAGTAATCCAATTGGGGTCTCACAAGAGCAGAATAGAGGGGCAGGATCACCTCCTTCAAATGCTCCTTTTGATGCAGCCCAGTGTACTTCCTCTTCAGGAAATTCCATTAAATGCTTTGGTTCCCTGTTTCTGTGGCAAGCTAACACCCTGGTCATTTTCTTCAGTCTGTTTATGAATTCATCAGGTAACACTGAAACCTGACTTATCAGCCAGGTACCATGGCAGGGAAAAAACCAGCAAGACAGGCATAGATCAAAACTGCTAAACTGCAATCATTGTGTGATGAAAAACTCCAGTAACAAAAATCAATCTGATATATTAGGAGACTATTACTGGCGATAAAGATAGGGGTGTTGTTCAATGTTTTTTATTGCCCAGGACTTTATATTCTTAAATCATTATGCAGTTGTTGATACTGTAAAGTGTTTATTCTCAGTTGATCCATGCCTAACTGAGGTCAACCCATGACATTTTTAAACATACTTTGTTTAGTCTTGGGGTTTATCCCACCATAAAAGCAAGCAATTAATAAGAAGAAAACTGGCCACACAAATTACAAGCTTCCAAACTCAATACGCTGGATGTCTTACTCTCATTTGAAAACCAGAGCTTCAGAGACTTACAAATAGTTTTAAAGCTTAAACTAGAAAAAAACATGTGTGCTTCTACGCTGGGAACCAACAGAGCCTACACACTTGAGCCTGGGATTAAGTGTGCGAATTGATCCCAACACTCTGTCATTGGTACCCAGAGCTCAGCTCCAACTGGGCTGCTACCCCCTTCTAAAGATAGTCAAGAGCAGCCAAGGAGACTTTGCTCTTGTTTCAAGCTCATTAGATGGGTGATGACAGGTTATAGTAGCAGTCCCTTGTGGCCAGATAACAAGCAGGGCCCCCAACTGCTGCTGTCTACTACAATTGCAGTTGAATTTAGCCAGCTGTTGTAACAACCAGCACGATATAAGAAACAGCCCTCCCAGTGGTCCAGTTTTATGGGCTTCAGGCATTTTATGTAAGTTCCCTGCGAGATGTTCAAACATGAGGCTTTGTGCTACTGCTGCAGTATATTTCTATATCCTCACACTTCTGGCAGAAACATCTTCCTCTTAGCTGTTCCATGTCTTTCAGTCTGCTAATTTAGAACTCAACTGCGTATTTGCAGAAAAGACAAAGTGGGTTGCTTTTCTTACCCCCTTGTTTCCCTCCAGAATCACTGTTTAAGTTGATACTCTCTATTTTAAGAAAGGGCTGGAGGGAAATGCTAACAGGGGGCTTTGATTTTCACATCCATTTTCATATATAATAAAGGTTCAATATCAATGTATACCCTGAGATAAATTTTGCAAAGCAAGAAGTGGATTTTCATTTTGTTGGGAATCACTGAAAATAGTTTTTCCTTTTGATCCTTTGGGGAAAATAAGTAGAGTCTATGTAATTTTATTTTATAAAAAATGCACATCCAAACCCATAATTCTGGTTAAAATGGTTTTCCCTGATTCTCCTCTTTACAACCAGTTTTACTTAAAGAAGGCATAAAAGCCCTCATTCTCTCTCCCTTGTTCTGAAACATCCCAATGACTTTAAGCTGATGGAGGGACAATTTAGATAGACTAGACGTTAGGAAGAAGTTCTTCCTTGTAGGGGTGTTGACACACTGACGCAGGTTGCCCAGAGAAGCTGTGGCTGCCCCATCCATGGCAGTGTTCAAGATCAGGTTGGATGGAGATTAGAGCAACCTGGTCTAGTGGAAGGTGTCCCTGCTCATGGCAGGAGTTGGAACTGGATGAGCTTTAAGGTCTCTTCCAACTCAAAGCATTCTATGATTCTATGAATATTGAGTATTCAAACCTCAAGCTGTGGAAGTGCTGCAGCAGCCCCAGTCTTTTGACATTCTGAGCTATCATCTTCATGCTAGATAAAGTGTTCAACAGGAGAAAAATCTTGTAGACTTTGTTATTTGCCAATGTGCCAGCAAAGTTATGATACCTGTTTCTGTTTAATTTGCCAGTGGTAGATATTAATACATATCTACCCCTCAGCACCCAGTCCTGTTTTCCAAATTAGTGTTAGTAGTTAAAACTAGAAAGGGATTTCTTAATTGATTTCCAGGGTGCCAGTACTTCTCAGATATGGAGGAAAGATTTTGTTTCTGTTCTGTAGATATGTTGATCCATTGCTCTGAATATTTTCAAGTAAAACATCCCACATTACTAGATGCAGATGGGCAAAGAGACAGGTACAGAGTACAGCCCAAGAACAGGATGAAGTCTTCATGGTTCTCTAAGTCACGTTTTAAAATAAATTGCCATAATAACAATGCTGTATTGAGATATTGCAACTGCTTTCTTATTTCAGGCACTTGTCTCAGAAAGACAAGGATCTTCCTTCTTCTTTCTAGAGATATTATGATGCATGAAATATTATGCACTGAAATAAATCCAAACAGAGAAATGTATTTTTATGAACAACTCCATCACAGTTCTGTGTGAAAATGACTGATTTTTTCTTTTAATGGCTCTGAGTTTATCCGTTCTGAGCAATGTGACACTGTCACATTGCATGTTATTACTCATTTTGTCCTAATTAGGAAAGTTCTTTTCTCTTTCAATGGAAAGATAGTCAGTGATAATTTTAAGCCCTGATTTTATTTCCATGTTTTTCTCAGCCATGTGCCTTCTTTTAAGAAGACTTGATGTCCTGGTTGTCCTTGTTTAATATGGATATCAAAGCAAGCAACCTTGCCACGTAATGCATATTCTGTATTCATTATATGCTCTAGGGAATGAATTCTAATCCTAGGGAAGTTAACAGCAACTTCTCTACTTCAACAGAATCAGTATTTGTTTCTAGTTTCTCTGCCCTTTTATGCATTCTTAATGCAGACTCAACAAAATGCTTCATAGCAAGTCTGCAAATAATATTGGGGTCAAAAAAAAGAAATTAAATTTTAATCCTAGGTAATCCTAATCATAGAATTATAGAATAGTTAGGGTTGGAAAGGACCTTAAGATCATTCGGTTCCACCCCCCCTGTCATGGGCAGGGACACCTCCCACTAAACAGTGCCACTCAAGGCTCTGTCCAACCCGGCCTTAAACACCGCCAGGGATGGAGCATTCACAACTTCCCTGGGCAACCCATTCCAGTGCCTCACCACCCTCACAGTAAAGAA
>JANRGW010034211.1:0-67330 GCA_024733675.1 Psilopsiagon aymara | reverse complement strand
TAATAGTTTGTTATGGTCGTTATGTTAAATAACAAGTGAAAACCCAAACCCCACTCTGTTCTTAAGCAGAAGTCTCAAGTTGAATCACTGAAGACATACATAAAAATAGTATCTTCAGAAACAACTTTTTTGTTCCATAATTATGTAAAGATACATAAGAACATTCTCTATTTTTTTATATAAACAAGTTTCTGAATGACTTCAGAGTTGTAGATATAATTTTTCTTCTACCCCTTGTGGGAAGAACTCAAAAGGGGAGATTTCAGTCTATCTCATAGACAGATGCTCCTTTGCTTTTACAAGACCATAAATAATTTATGCTATATATACAAATCTCCTTAGAAATTATTCTACCTTTACCCTACTTTTAAACTTGAAAGCATCTGTACTCGTAAATGTCAGCAAACTTTTCTAGCATTTATGCTCTCTTGTTCTATATACAGTCCTTGCTTGCATGGCATTCTGTAAAGAGTAAACATATGTAAACATAATATTCAGTTTGTGAGATTCTTACAATGAAGTGTTGGTAATAAACTCTTGAAAAAATCACTGGCGCCTATTAGTTAGCTTTGACAGACTATTTTTCTCTTCTTCTCCGTATGTTTGCTGTCTTTATGTACAGGCAGATGTCATGACTTGCTCCTCAGTTCTGTCACCTGCGTACCCAGGCCAGTGTTTTAAAAATAAAACGTAGATTTCAGATTATCCAGTTTAAGACACGATGAAAATAGGGCAGTCTCTGGAAAGTGCTGAGCAGCTACTGTCAGAAAGTTCTACTGTACTCCTTAAGGTCCCAGGGAGAAGACCTGCAGACTAGAAGTTTGTGGAAGTCCTTGGGTTCTGGATCCGGGAGTTCACCTGGCTCCATTCAGGGTTAGTGAAAACAGCAAAGGCCAGCCATCAGAAGTGGAAATAGCTTGAATTACATTTTGCAGGCACAGTGAGGTTATTTGCATTTTAGTGACTTGATCAGCTTGGCTTTAATAAGGAACGTTAATCAGAGCTGTGATTCACACAGGAAGCATGGGCAGGGGCACGCAATGAGCAACAATGTCAGAACACTTATTTTTGCTTGTGAATTAAAATGAAGTAGTTTATGCATTCTTGGAAAAAACCAACTTAGTTTCTCATAACAACTCTATTTTAAAATGCTCACTTTGCCATTCTCATGTGCCATAAGCAAGGTTTCCCATCAGCTTGGATCCTGCTCATCAGTGAGATCCTCATTGACTGCTTACCGATGTTGTAAGGCTAGACAGAGTAACTCCTAGCTTGGATGATCTCCTTTGCTAAAAGCAATGCAAATCAGAGGAAAGCATCCTCTTCATCAAGTATCAAAAGCTGACGCCTTGTCAAGATGGCTGGTGGGACTGCTCTCATGAAGAAGCCATTTTTGAGTGTGGGGACAGGCTTCCCTTTACCTGGTGGAAGAGACCTTTGGGGCCATCAAGTCATAAGCCTGGGGCATCTGCTGCATGTGGAAAACATAACGTAGGCATCACCTGATAGATGGTGTGAGTAACAATGGGGCAGAGGTAATAACACTGTGCTGCTCCCTGATCAGCTGGGGTCATCAACCACTGAAGGTCTCCCATGCTCATGAGAGTGTATTTCTCAGAACCAACACCAACCACAAGCACTTTAAAAAGCAGCTGTATTTCAATATGCATGTCAGTAGGAAGCCCGATATTTCCAAAAGCTGTTGGGTTTTAGGTAGTACAGGATGTGTCAATGTGCACAGGGCATTTGGGACAAATAATTAAAAAAAATGTGTCCTACAAAGAGAAACTAATGTTTTGCACATTTTGCTTCTTGATGGTGGTAAATGTTTTACAGGATAAGGCAGTAATCAGTTTCTTTGTTTTTATACTGCAAATAAGTTTTTATATTGTCTGTTTGTCCCAGAGAGATTGCTAGGTCAGAGAAAGATATCAAAGGAGAGAGAGTTCCTAGAAAATGACAAAAGGATTTATAGGTAATCAGAGAAGGAAAATGTCCTTACTAAAGATCCTGTAGAACCACCTTCAATCTCCTGTAAGTAACAGGATGACTGACGCATTTTACATCTAATTTCTAGCATCAGAAGGAATCAAAGATTTTGTTAGTACTAATCTGTTTTGGGTTTTTTTAGAAGAAATACCACCCTTCACCTGTCTTGTTTTTATTTGGGGTGTTCATTCAGTTAAGCTGTGATACACCAGTGAGCCCCAGTATTTTAATGTGGATGCTGCAGACATGGATGTGAAAACAATTTGTCAAGCCAATTTGAAAGCAGCCTGTGGGTGAGTATTGGCATTTTACACTGATGTTCAGATAGCCACAGCTGCCCTTGCTGCAAAGCTGTGAGTGCCCAAGCATTCACTTTTGTCTGAAGCTCTCGTTTGCATCCCAGTGTCCCAACTTCATCCACATCTACTTTCACAATTACATGGCCCATGTAGATAGGAAGAGGAAGGACTGAACGACTGCCCAGTGGTTAGACAGCTTTTTCAAATCATGGGAGAGTTCTCTCAGATATATATATATATATATATATTTCCTGTGTGGGTTATTGTTTTGGTTGGTTGGTTGGTTTTGTTTTGGTTTTTTTTAATTGTTTTTTTCTTAATAGGAGAAGTAGAATATATCAGTCAGCAGCAGCTCAGCTGCTACCAGAATTTAAGCTATCTTATGTAAGCAAACTCAAGCATTTCTGCACTACTCTGCCTTCAGTGTCTACATGCCCTTAGTTAAATGGTTTTGTGCAACCAATGGAAACCAGCAATCCTAGGAGATGCAAGAAGAGGTATCCCCTTAGCCTGTAAACCACCGTGTACCTGCCATGTATTTATCTTCTCATCCTTCCTCTTGGAGCCTTCCTTGTGGTGGGATTTGAGGACTCTCCTGTGTTGGCCCAGGTGCACAGAACCCATGCAGTGGCATGTCCCAGTAATTTTGGATAGAAGCATACAGTCTTTGCTTACACACTGACTTACATTGCAAGGGCAGGTAGCAAGACCTGCTAAAAAAATGGCCTTTAGTAAGAGCTGGGGTTTGTTCCTCTGGATACCTGTGTGCTGGGAAGGGAGACCACAAAGCTCTGTGGGGAGGCTGCAGAGCAGCTGGTGCAAGGGATCTTAATAAATGCATAGTAATTTCCCTCTCATTCATAAGTCAACATCTCTTGCAGTCATTGCTGGAACATACCCTTGGGCATAGCAGCACAGTTCACATGTCAGCTGTCCTCACAGGGCCTCATTCATGCAGCTGTGGCCAGAAATGCACTTGCCGAAGGTGCCCCTGAGCTTTAAGAAGAGAAAGCCCACAGTACTGATATGTCACTGGGATGTGGAAATACGCTTGTTTTAAAACCAAAAGGTAACAGCTCTTTAACCATGGAGGAAACAGAGGTTACAAAATATAGCTGAAACTACAGAGGAAATGTAAATAGGCTGAACTAAACCTGCTCTTTGCAAAGGCACCTGCAAACCCTCTTGTTTAAATGTGATTTGCAAGTCAGATCCTGCAGCATGAAGTCTAGGATGAACTTGCAATATCAGTGTGCTGCACAGGAGCACAGTGTGTCTTACCTTTTTGTGAAATGAATCAGGAGAAGATTGGTTTGTAGGGGATCATTGCAGGACATCGGAGCCCCCCCGTTTTTCTTCCTCTTTATGTTGCAATTGCAGGAACAGTTCATGTTCTGAGAAGGACCAGGCAAACTGGTGGGATTTTCTTCATTATGAGATCTTTGCCTGGCTTTGCTATGGCTTGGCTGTCCAGTGATTCTGACAGCTAAAACAGGTATTTCATTCCGCACTAATCAGTCATGTAATATGTAATGCTGTGAATAACATAGTTACTTTCCACACTAATGCTTAGAAAAGGATTTAGAGATACTGCCATGTAGGAAACGCATTGCTGCTCATGTGAAACTTGTAACTCACAAGTGGGAAAAGGCAAAGAAATGCCTGAAGGAGCATTAAACCATCCAAAGCAAGTTTAACTAGCAGGCAGACTGCTCCTGCCACTCATGACACTAAACTGTCTTGCCTTTGAGCTATTTGGTGGTTTGTGCTGATGTTTCATCTCTGCCTCACTCTACCTCTCCTGTGTGCCTATCCTTCAGTCCTGGCTAGCAAAGGGGATGAAATAAGAACTGAACATGCTTTTGCTTTCTTCTTCCCCCTACCCTTCACAGCTCTCTGAGTTATGGTGGTAGAGCAAACCTTCTGTCTATATATTCGTTATATCTGATTTCTCTTACCTCCCTCTATGTCTCACCTGTGGGAGTGCATGCCCTTTGGGTAAGCTTTCTTTCTTATCCTCTGTCTTTCTTCATTCCTGGAACCACAGTGCCCAGAGGTTCCAGAAGCTATTTCAGAAACCACCCCTAGGAACAAAGAAGACATAAAGATGAAAAGGAAAAAAAAAGCTGAGAACCCAGAAACATTCTGGAAGAAAAATCCCCAGCTGCATTACCTCTTCCTCTATGCAAAATTGCCATGTGGGGAAAGATGATTTCTGGCCAGCACTTTGCAGTGACTGAGGCCTTTTTCATCCTTGAGCAGTAATGTGGCTCATTATACCTGGTGCTGAGTTTTGGAGCAGACTCCATGGCCTGCCTGTACATATTGCCCACGGCAGTGATTGCCAGGTGTGTCTTTGCCACTTGCTTTGGTGGGAACATGCCCAGAAGAGCAGGATTGGCAGTCCTGATGCCACCAACAAGCACACAAACACACACACACACACAGAGGATACAGTTGTGGAGTTTTAATTTCTAGTGGTGAATCTCTCTGCGTTCTCTCAAAGGTCTTTCACTTCAAGCAGTCAGCAAAACTGCTGTTTTCTCTTTTACAATATATGCCTGTATGATCGCTAAGTTAACTACCCAATAGGGAGGGGATTCCTGACCATATTTTAGTTTTTTAGCTTTGTTGTTTTTCAACATGTTAGCTAAACATGTTGGTTGCTAAGACTCATCCAAGTTGCCTCAAACTTTTGCTCAGATGTGCAAAGCCTCCCAGTCTTGGCCACCGTTATTATCAAAGCCTGGCTACTGCTTTATATAGACTTCTAGAATTTGAACGTGTCTTTGGATGAATACCCTTTGGTTGCCTTACAAAGCACATCCATATCTTTTCAACCTTATCTCAGCTGAGCTCCCAAGAGGTATCAATGCCACAACTAGGACAGGAAGGTATCTGACTAGTAAGATGGGGAAAAAAAAAAAAGCAAGGAAAAGCTTGGGTTTGCTTCTTTGAGATGAGTAAAGCTGATACTGAAAACATGCAGGAATCGTAACTGCAGTTTTGTGGGGCTTGGTCTGGTGCAGCCAAGACCAGCTGTAATCAGGGTGCATGGTTGCTAGCAAGCAGAGAGGGACAGAAATGTCTCCCCCTTCCCAAGCTTTTTCCCCTCATAATTGTTAGTTTACATATGTCATGGAAGGGAGGCATCCCAAATACAAGCTCTGACTTGGAAGTTTTCTTAATCACCATGTAAAAACATAACTGGGTCTAGATTTGCCAGGAAAGAGGGTGGCCTCGTGCTCATTCCTTTTCCAAAAATGGGGATGTACCAGGTAAGAGGTTTATTGGATTCAGGAGCTTTGTCAGATGTCAGATACCTCTGTGTTTTATTTCCACACAAAAAAACCAAACCATCCTATCTTTTTTTGTCTTCCTGCAGCTTCAGTCAATGCAGAATATGTTCCAAGTGTAAGGCTGTCACCCAGCACAGCACATGGTCAGCCTAGCGCTGGCTTCCGTCCTTTACCCACAGGGAGGGTGGTGAGTCCCCCTGACGCAGAGCCAGAGGAAGGGCTGGCTCTGCAAATACAACCATGGCAAGATTGGAAGCAAAACCCTCTCGATTTGGGCATTTGATCTCCAGATTCTGTACTGAGGTATATTTTTTTTTTTGATGTGCTGTAGAAACACAGCAAGTTCCTCATGGGGAAGGCGAACTTCCCCTCCCAACAGGGAACTAATAACTGCTTGTACAGGTTTTTGAGCAGCAGTTTCTGTGCAGAATTTCAGACCATTGACCCCCAGGCTTGGAAAATGCAGGCAAGAGGCTGCAAAATGAAGTGGGACTCCTGAGCTGATTGTGAGCTGAGTACCATATTACAAATGCTGTCAGAAGAGCACTGATGAGAGCAGAACAAGCAGAAACTGCTAGAGTCAGAGTCAGGGAGTGAAGAAATGGCAAGAAGTAGAGGGAGAAAGATAAAAAATATAGAGTATATACAAAAGGAAAAAGAGAATAAAGGGAAATGTGGAAAAAAAAAGGAAGAGATACAGAAATACAATTTTTAAAGAAGCTGAGTAAAAGAAAAAAAAGTAAAATAAGCTAAAAGCAAAGCAAACAGCCTAAAATTTACAACATTTGAAAAGTTATAAAATTAAAACATAATGATAGACTGTTCAAGAAGGTATGCATGCAAATGAGCCTGCATGCAGATGATATTTTGATCAGTCCTCCATTTCCATCTGGATCTAAAGGAAATTGAATTATTTCTTTTTCTTGGCAAAGAGCTGCCTGTGGGGAATTTGTTTGGGAGAGCAGCTTCAGTTTTAGCTATGGGATCTTTTTCCTGCCATTGCACCAGTTTGCAGCAAGAATACTTGCTGGTGCCTCGGTTCCCAGCAGAAGTGTTTTATCTTTGCTGTGACAGGCATCTTGGGTGCATGGTGGAGCTCTGCACCCATGTAGTTGGCAAGGGAGGGGGTCTGGTGAAGTCTGTTTTTATACTGTGCCAAAGTCAGCTACTTACAGTTCGCTCACCAGACATCAAGTGAGACTGAGGTGGTGAGTGTAACAGATAAATGAGAAGGTTGGTTAACTGTGAGACAGCTTCTGCCAGATCCATATTCTCAAAAATCATGACTTTGTTTCCATCCAGCTTTGCAAAAACATCTGTCATAATAATTATAATTAAAAACAAAGTATTTTTTTCCATCCATTCCTCCATGCTTTTTACTCCTGTAAGCCTCTGGCCAGCTGAGCCAACGTCACATTTTCATACTCTACTCCCATCATAAAGATTAAATATTTTCTGAAAGAAAATCAGTACAAAAGTTAGGAAACAGGTTTGGGGCTGAGTCTGGGCATAACCAAGACTCTGGTTTTCACAGGAATGCAAAAGAAAAAGCCAACAAGGAGGTGGACACCCTCCTGTCACTGCAGTGAGGCTTGGGGACTGGCTGAGAGTCATGGCCAGCTCATCAGTGAACAGTGGCTGAGCTTTCCAACCTTTTCTTCTCTCTCCCCCACCAAGTAAAACCTAACATTAGCTCATGCACTGTGATTAATATTTCACTAGTACTCCCCATTGCAGCAAATGGCTGGTTCTGCTCAATAATTCATGGCTGGGCGTAGCCTATTAAATTTGTAGTGGGGTGTACACTTTCCTGTTATTTATTTATCATTACTTTCATTTTACAGGGTCTTTTTTTCCCTGCTATTTCATTTTTCACTTAAATGACTCTCCTTCAAAGTTCAGACTGCTTGCAGGAAATTAATCTTGCTCCTTACACCTTTCAAGTAAGGCTAAGCTTTTATTGCAAGGGCCTGGGCCATAAGGAAGACTTTCAGACACATAGCCACTTCAGTGCAGGAGACCTCTTTGAAACAAATGACTTTGGGAATTTGGTACCAAGTCTGACAGCCCAAAGTTCATCCGTGGCCTTAGCTGCTTGCTTTCTGTTTCATAGGGATGTTCAGCTACTTCTGCTGTGGGAAAAGCCTGCTTCAGGACCAGCAGGTGATCATTACCCCATCTCCTTCTCTGCCAGCAGGCTCTGTTCTGTCCTAAGCCCCTGAATTTTGGGGAATGTAAATCTTTCTAGGCTGATGGTAGGTTGTACCCTCTGTTTAGAAGTGCTCTTTCTCTTTGCTTTGTGGAAACAGTCTACTCATAGCTTATTTGATCTTTGTGGCTCATCTTGATTGCTAAATAACATGGCTTGACAGTGAAACTGAACACAGATTTCCTTAGAAGACTCTAAGGCAGGTGTTCAAGAGGTAAGAATTTGGAAACTGTGAGCTGCTCAAAGATGTAAAATCATAAACCAGTCTCCCAACTTAGGTTTAACAGGACATTACTCTCCTGGTCATTCTCCAAAGGAGAGGGTGAGGTTTGGAGAACCACTGCTTCTAAGAATGACCCCACCAGACCCATGCTTTTCAGAACAAGAGAACTCTCTTTCTACATTCCTTTATCTCCAGATGTGCCAATATACAAACCTAGATGACCCTCCCTATCCAAGTGTCAATGCCTTGCTGCACATTCACACCCAGCTCTGCTGGGGGGAAGTTTCCCTTCATTTTCTTCCCACCTATGCAGGCATGGTCCATCATCCTCCTCCATACTACCTCCTTCCTCCTCCTCTCGCTCCATGCAGCAACTGTGCAGGGCACTGCTGGGAATGATGATAGCAGAGGTCCATGGGGGTCAGTAGTTCCTGGCATGGAGGGTGGTGGTTGCATGGGGGTTGGGGATCCCACATCTCAGGGAGGAAGAAGGCAGTGGTGGACTCCAGCTGGAGGTGAAGGACTGCAGGAATAGCTCTGCTCCAATCCTTTCTGCATGGACAGACTGAGACAAAGAGTGAGATGTTCTTGTTGCACCAATAAATATTTCATGATATCGTGATTCCACCCCAAAAGCCCCCAGTATCCAAGTTATGACAAGTTCAATGGGATCACCCACTATTGCTTTACATTCTCAAGGCTTCTGGCAGATGTAATGTGGGAAGAAAACAGAGTAAAAGGTGTTACTTTCATAGGCATTCTCCAAAGCCCCACAGTCTTTAGTATTCTTTTTCCTGCAGGCATCACTTGTGGCATTTCAGGATACATTGCTAACATAGTCCTGGCATCTGGTCAAATTACCTCCCACCACCTGAGCACATGCCATCAGAGTAATGACTCCTGCTTCACAAGGACTCATTTACCTTTCAACAGCATTTAAGTTCCAAGTTCAGAAAGGAGGCAGGCATGTCAGTCCCTAAGTCACTAGTGGCTACAAGAAGTGTCACTGTCTTTAAGAGGAACAACAACAGGGTCATACAGAATAAAGGTATGATTCAGATCACATCAAAGTCTAGCAGAAATTAGATAGGGTCCTATGTACTTACATAAGAGTGAGATATTTGTTTGAATGATGTCACTTTTAAATATTTTCCATTGATTTTGATTTGCCCTAATTTTTCATGGACCAGGAAGTTCCCCTCAAAGGGTTCATTTAAAATCGTGCTTTCATTGTAGCACTTTGCAGGCTCTGCAGGAAGCTTCCACTGTCAGCTTGGAAGATGTGTGCTGCTGTCCCTGCTCTGCTTCCCACCATGCCCTTCCCATCCTTGGAAGGGGTGTTCTTGGATAAGAGGACACATCCACAACCCATGACTGTATCAGCAGTGACAAGGAAGGCATTGTGTTATATGAATGTGATTTTGTGAAATAATGGCTTTTGGAGAAAGTCAGAAACAGGCTGCAAGAAGGGAAAGGTCTTGGGAGACTGCAGTGGGCAAACACCAGGGCCAAGAAGTGGTCATGCCACAAGAGGCCACTACAAGAATACCCTTCCGTAGTTCCCACAGGGAAACTGTTCACCTATAGCAGATCCCAACTCCCTTCTCAGTTGGAGATCCCTGTATACCCTCTCTGGGCTGCCAGATCACAGTGCTGCCAAGTAAGATGCTGCTGTACCTCTTCTTAGCTCCTCCCAGTATAATTCCCATTCATTAGTGGAAACAGGGTCAATGCTTTCAGCAGGCCTTTTGGGTTGCTGCTTACCTTGCTAAGCAATATCTGAGTTTGATGATGGGAGAAAGTTGGCAGTCACCACCCTTCCTAAGGCTCCCCATGGCACCCGAGGGTGAAGGGGAGGAAGATAAGAGCCTCTTGGCCGGCAAGGAGGTGAGAGTGAACTCACACTGCTGCTCAGATCTGTGGAGCTGACACAAAGGCAGAGGAGATCCAAGGCTGTGGGAGAGGAGGAGAAAAGTGGTGGAATGGTTAGAAGTCCACAGTGACACAGTCTGGCTGACCGTCAGTGAAGCATGGCTGCATTGCATGGGCAGCAGGATGAGAGTGTCAGCCAGGCAAAAAATACGTGGAAAGAAAGGTCCTACAGGCACAAACAATAACGGGTAAGGCTTTTGAGGTGTTTTAGTGGTGACAACTTAGGGGAAAGGATTGGTTTTGACCTGTTCAGCTGTGGCTCAGGGGCATGGTCTTTTTATAATCATAGTCCTCCCTCTGTGAGTGATTAGACATAGTGCATGCTAATATACAGTGCTTAATTTATAGACAATCATTTCAGTTGTTTCCTAATGTCTTTGCCCTCCCCTTCTGTAACTCTTCTGCCTTTCATGCAAGTAGATAATAAAGTAGCTGCATTGGGATTTTGGCCCTAAGATTGAAGCTGTAAGTCAAGTGTATTATTTTTCTAATGCAGGACAGTAACAGACATTTTACTCAGTATCACAGCATGCCCTACTGTAACACTAGCCTGTTGCTAACCGTAAGCATACTTTGTTGTAAATTAGAAGGCATTTATATTGAAGAGTTACAATTCAACACACTTCTAGGAAATCGATACTATAATGACTGCCTGCAGTACCCTGCCCCATGTAAGAAATTGCATTTGAGAGATCATTGTCACATAAGCACATATTGTCAGCATTACCACAAACAAACTTCACAGAGGTGCAAGTTAACCAAGTACAGGTAGAAGTTAACTATTGCACCGTACCAGTTAAATGTACTTCAGTGCTGCCAAATAGTCATAGAATCACAAAGTGGTTTGGGTTGGAAGGGACCTTAAATATCACCTGCTTCCAAAGCCCCTGCCACTAGACCAGGTTGCTCAAAGCCGCATCCAGCCTGGCCTTGAACACTTCCAGGATTGGGCAGCCACAACTTCTCAGTTGTGAAGAACTTCTTCCTAATATCTAACCTCATTCTCCCCTCTGTCATTTTAAAGCCATTCCCCCTTGTCCTATCTCTATGTGTCCTTGTAAAAATTCCCTCTCCATTTTTCTTGTCAGGTTCCCTGGGCACCAGAAGCTGCCCTAAGGTCTCCCTGAGCCATCTCTTTTCCAGGCTGAACAGCCCCAACTCTCTTCATTGGACAGATGCTCCAGCCCTCTGAGCATCTTTGTGAGCCATCCTCTGGACTCGCTCCAGCAGGTCCACATCCTGTGATGCTTCAAGTGCAGAATGATGCTTCTGCACAGTGCAGAATTTAGAGTTTGTTATAACAGGTCTTCAGCTGGGGTTTTGTGTAAAGACTACTTAACAATGTTTGGTGAGACAGCATTATTATGTATACACAGTGACATCCCAGTAGATCTTGAAATAGGGCAGAAAAAGGGAAAGGGAATCATGGTTCCCATGGTAAATCTATCAAAATCTTTTGTTTATACTTGCCTTATAAATCCATCATACTTTAAAGCTCATCCTCTCTGTCCTTGTATTTCTAAGCTTGTTTGAGCCCTCTTTTAGCACAGCTGGAGCCTATTGGTATGAATCGGTGCTGTGTAGTTATGACACAGTATTGAACTCAATCTAAGTGATATGAATATAAAATGTCATACTCTAAGATGGAAAATCTGAGTCCCTCACCTGTCTTCTGCATAAACTACAATAACTCAAGAAAGGATGTTAAGAGAGCTTAGCAAACATCTCTGATAAGGAAAACCCCACCCCTAGTTTTCCTGTGCAAGATGTTAGATTTAAGGCATGCAACCATTTGATGTCCTCTTTCCTGTCTCAGAGAAGTTATTGCAGCATTTAGGGAGATGTGAAGAGCAGCAGAAATACTTAAGGATTTCAAAAGGTCTGTAAGAAAAAAATTTGAGGCAAGCATCAGGCTGGTGTTAAATATCCTAGAAAACAAAGAAGAGGAGCCGTGGCAGAGCCTATCAGATAATGAAATACCATAGAGGAGGCATTTTTCAAATAGAACAAAGTCATTAAAAAATTTCTGTAACATTTCAGTGTAATTCTCAATACAGCAAATGTACATGTGCTTCAAAGGTGGATCTCAACTATGGAGATTTGTTCATAAGATCGTGAGAAAGCTCTCTACATCAGTATGTAGCTGATGGTCCAGCTGGTCTGATGAATTGTGAATGCAGCGTCTTCATTAAAGCCATTCAATTTGGTCATTTCTCCAGCTGCCTGTTTTCAGAGGTAAAAGTCAGAAGAGAAGTTGTTACAAAAGCTGAAGGATGATTCTTCAGCTTGTGGAAAGAGGTGGAAATTTTGCTGTTCAGGCAGGACATTTCCTAAAATCCCCATGGGGTTGATGAATCACTTTCATCTATTAATGTTGTGTTTTCAGTTCTGCAAAGGCTTCTAATGTTGTATCACCAGGGTTGAAAGAGAGCTAGTATCTGCACCCATCAAGCACTTTTATGCTTTATCCTCAGTGTAGCTGGGAAAAATATCCTTGAAACCAGTGTCAGTTGTGAGGCTGCATGAGGAGCACTGTGTCTTCTTTGAGGCTCCCCTGTACAAGAAAGGCTTTGACAAACTGTAGAAAGCCGCAAGGATGGTCATTGGCTGGAGCACATGAGACCCGAGAAGAGCTGGAGAGGGCTGGATTTGCTCAGCCTGGAGAAGGGAGGGCTGAGAGGGATCTTCTTGGTGTTTAGGACATACCTAATTGGCGCTTATAGAGAAGATGGAGGCAGCCTTTTGTCAGACATGCACACTGAGAATAAAAGGGTTACAAGTTGCATCAGGGGAAATTCCAGCCACACGTAAGGAAAAAACATTTTTACAGTGAGGACACTCAAACGTTCCCAGAGGCTTCCCAGAGATGCTGAGGGGTCTCCGTCCCTGGAGACACTGCCCCAAGCACTGCAATTTGACTTTGCAGCCAGCCCTGTGCTGAGCATAGGGTGGGACAGCAGATCTGGTTATGCAAGTTTAAAACATGGTGCTCCTATCACCAGAGAGAGAAGGCGTTTTGTGCATTTGTGTACATACTTAGTGAGAAAGAACAGAACCAAAGAGGGGTAAAACTAAGAGGAAGCAGTCACAACTGTGGAGCTACTGTAGGAGTAGTGAGGTAGACTGGGTAGGTAGTAGTAGAGGCAGACCAGAATTTCCTTATAAAGACAAAATCTATTTCACTTCCTTCTCTGTGCTCACTCTTGGGCTTTCAGTGTTGGGCTTGACTGGCTGCTTTGTAGAAAAGGAGGACCTTCCTTGTGACGCAGCAACCTTTCGACATACTGCTTTGTAGTTACTCAACCTACAAGAAGTTTGGTTTTTCTTCTGTTGCTTTCTCTCTCTGTTGGATTTGCAGTGGTTGAGCTGTTGCTCTGGCAGTTTGGACCCACCACTTGAGCCCAGGAGGTAAGACCATACCACCTGCTGTTTCTATGGCAAGCCGCCCTCATGGGGCATACAAGCAGCTTAACTGCACAGGAAACTGTGGTCACCATAAAAAAAACAGTGCAGGCTCTGTACTAGCATAAAGTATTTTCCAGTTGTCTTGTGCGTGACATTTCTACTGACCTCCAGGAAAGTGTTTGGTGTATTTAATTGGGCAGAGTGGTCTTTAACTGAGTAGAGTGGCAGCCTGAATTTGCATTGGTTTGGCAGGGGTGATGATGTAAGAAGCTATTATATAGATTACATAGTGGATCCCTGTAAGAAGGTGATTGTGATGCCAGTGATGAAAAACACAGATTCATAAAGCTAATGTATTTTGGCCTGTAATGTTTATAATATACTCTGTTTACTGTTAGGACATTTATACTAGACTTTTATAAATGTAATTTTACTCTGAAGACAAATAAAACTGATTCATGATGGAGCCTGATTGTAGTAGGGACTTCTGCTTTAAAAAGAGTGGTATGGAGTGGTTCTGACATGGAATTTACCTTTTAAGTTCTTGACTGTTGGTCAGGCCTGTCCCTTGTCTTCTTTGAGATTCCTGCTGAGACTGTGGATGATCTGTAACTTGTAAATGTCTGCAGACATTTTAGGTGGTTATATTGTGGACAGGAGCCTTTGGGATGAACTTTTTGCTCTGTAAGAGCAGTAGACTTGCTGTTTTTGTCAGTGTCTTCCTCAGCCCATGGATTTGGTTTGAATGCTATCTGTACAACTGACCCATAAGCCTGTGAGCAGCTTGACTTTTGAAGCAAATGGGACCTCAGGTCTTTGTAGCCAAAGTCACAGACAACATCAGCCCTCACTGCTGCAGGTGTAAATTTAAAACCTCTAGCAAATGGAGGTTAGATTGTGCCATCAGGAGCGCAGATGGGTGCTCAGCAGATGGCTCATTGTCTTGATAAAAGCAGATCACACCCTGAAACCTCTCATGTAGAGGAACTCTAGCATGCATCGCTTTCCTCCCCTTTTGCTCGTCACAGAGGAGCATTCTGCACTTGTGAAAGGGGGACAGAGGGCCTTCAGAGGGTCAGGGCTGGGCTGGGGCAGATCTGCTGAGTGGACAGGAGATGTGGAAACCTGCTGTTTTCCTGTAGTGGGAAACTCCACCTGGGAGAGATGTGAGGGCCAGGAGGGACTGGGAGCTACCTTCCTACTTGCTGGTAGCAAGAGCTGGGATTTCTGCTTCTGTCCTGACTATGAGGTCCAGATGTACTTAGCTGAGAAGCTGAAGTCAGTGCTCATGCAACAGGTCAAAAAGAGCTTTTATATGTTACTGCTTTTGAATCTGCTTCCTCAATTGAAATCAAATAAGGGTTTGGACTGAATACTGTTATGGTTATAAACTGTTTGAGAGTCTTTATGAAAGTCACTGTACTTCAGGTAAGTTGCTTCTCTCTCTCTGCTCACAGAACCTAATGTATACTCAATCGTGTTTTATTGTGCTACCATTTTTTTTTAAATCCCATTTCCTTATGATTTCAGTTAAAATACAGCTGTGTAGAATGGAGCTGGGCTGTCTACTTGATAGAATCATACAGTGAAAGTCATCATCATATGTTTTTTTAAAGTACAAAAGAGGATGAGTAAAGGTGAAGGAAAGAGACAGGGAAGATAGGAGAGTACAGTGTAGTCAGAAATGAGCTGATTTTCAGGCTCTCAGCCCTTTCATGAAAAAGAGCAGACAGTAGTGAAATGCTGATACAAAACAAAATATTTCACAAAATTAAAAATATTTACTAATAAAAAAAGGAAATGGTATTTAGATGCTGCAAGATGGAGCAGAGGGCTCTGCATTGGTCACTCTGTGCATCTTTGAAGTAGAACAGGAAATAAATCGCTGCTGCTGGGTGAGACAAGTGGAGTGTCTCAGATATGGAGGCAGCACCCATGGGAGGGTGCTGAAAAATTGTACTGAAATCAGTGAAGAGCCTTGCAAAACTGAGGACAGAATACAACTCCTGGCATGGGAGCAACAGCAACAGATTCATAAATCTAGGTGGAATCAGTCAAATGCAAACATACATTCGTATCTAAAAATAATATATCCACCTCCTCTTTAAAGCTGGAACATGTTTTTAGTGTTTTCCATGCACACAGGAACTGTTTCCCTGCTAATGAGCTGGAAACACACGTCATGTTCTCCTTTTCTTGTATCAGACACCAGGCTTTCACAGGACATTTGGGACTGAGTCAGTACTTCGTGACCTTCTGCCATCGGGCTGCAGTGTTATGTCTGCCTCACAGGAATAGGAAGAGAGGTTTTTTTATCAGCCTGCCCAGGGTTTTGTGTCCTATCTGCCACTCCAGACATGATGGGGCAGAGGTGGGGTAGCTCCTTATACTTGTATCCAAAGCAGCCCTGTAGATGATCTCTTTCCCCACATTAGTGAAGGTGGAACTGGGTGGAGCAGGGCTTTCCTTGCCAAATAGGACTTCTGTATCTGGAAGCTGTTTGTCAATTTGGGTTGGTTACAAAAAACAACTTTGGACAAAAAAAAAAAAAAAAAAAAAAAAAAAAGAGAAGAGAGAGAAAAAAAAAAAATCACTGGAAAGCAGCTGAGAATGAAAATTTTCTTCTTTCTATGGAAAAATTTTTTCACTTTATATCTGGCTTGCATTCCTAAAGGAGTAGAAAATATAAGTGACCCAACAAAAAATGTAGTGTACTGGATCAATTTGTTCTTTTTAAAGAAAAATTCTACAGACTCTGATTGAAAAATAATATGCATATCTACAGACTCTTACTGATAGGATATATCTGACAGATAGAAGACACATAAGGAGAGTATTTATGGGTTCACCGCTCTGCTTCTTCATTTCCTTCAAGGATTAGCACTCCCTGCCACTCCCTGAGTGGTATATTGGAAATAGATCTCCACTTCTCTACAAATCCTGTGGATTTTTCCTTCTCAAGGCCTGTTGACTCATGTTTAGTTTAGGACTTGGGCATTGCATTGATATATAAGGTCCTTTATAAAATGGAACATTAAGAAAATAACTCATGGGCATCACCATGTTGTTTTCTGAATTGTGATAAATGTCTTTTCTCTCTGTTTCTTCAAATTGTATATGAAATGTGTGAAGTACAACAGCTTAATAATTCCAGTGCCTGCATACACAGTGAGATTTTGCTGTTGTAGCATTTTTAAATGCCTATGAGACAAAGATTGTAATTTATTGTGAATCTTTACCACGTAGCAGAGGAACTATTTGCCACAATCTCAGAAAAACTCCTCTCTATGTTTTGTATGCTGATTTAAACAGCAGGATCGCACCCATATTGAAGGCACTGTAACAGAGGTTACACATTGCAAATAGAGGCAAGTGCATTTCTGTCTACTTTAGGATTTAAAATTTAGTCATCATCTTTCAGGAAGTTAGAAAAGCCTTTTATCCATGTATATATCTATAGCTATTTAAATACAGAAATAATTGTACCACTAAGTGCACAACTTGAAAAAGGAACTTATTATGAAACACCTCATGTGGTCAAAGATACCCCAATTTGTGCTTCTTAAATTATTTTCAAAGTTGTGTACAAAAAGCATCTAACTAATACATGGTTCAAAACATGACGGTATTTGCTGATGCTGTCAGTCATGGTGAGTATCTGCCTAGCTGAATAACTCATCAGCAAGGAAATTTCTAGTTTTTATCTTACTCCATTAGGAGAAAAATACTTGTCACAAGAAAATGTCCACACAATCTGCCTGGAAGCTGTAACACCAGAGTAAAGGACATGGATGGTATCATTTGTCTAAAATGGCTGGATAGCCAAGAGCCATCAGTGCAAATTATCACTGCTCCAAAATGGCAGTAAGGCTGGGGATATTTAGTGTTACTGATGCTGTCCTACTTTGCTGTGGGTGCTAACGCAGGGATGCAAGCACATTATTTTGATCAGAATGGTAAAAATAACAACAGATAATAAAAATATGAGAAAGAAGCATGATAATAATAGTATGTTCAAAACATACAACTAATTAGGAGAAACACTATTCTGTATTATGCGAAAGAATATATTCAGGTGACTGCCAATAAGATGGCTTTGCCTCTTGCATTTTAGTAGAAGTTTTTTGCTGATTTGCACAGGATGAAACTTTAAAATTGAGGAACTTCTAGGCCACACTGTTGCAGTTACAGCATTGATTCTTCTTTCAACATGAGATCCACTGAATAATTTCTCTTTTTCTCACCCCTTAGTGAGAACAAAAATGACAAAAATGTGTCTCCAGAAGGAAAATACCCATCACAGCCTAACTCATAAATCTTCTCTTTTCTTATCTCCTCCTCAGCCCTTCCATACTGTAGAAAACCAGCTGACTGAGACACATAATTTGAATAGATATTCGTATAGATGCATGGTCTTAAGTGTGGGACATTATGAGAGAAAGGAAGAGGGAAATACTTCTGTGGAGGGGAGGAATACCCTATCAGGGATATTCTGATGAGTCACCGGGAAGGAGGATGGAACCAAAGGTGGAAGAAGTATGGGACAAAGATTGAATATACTCCAGATACTCCCTTTTTTCTGTCCTGCAAGATGCTTCAGATCTATCACAAGAGTTTCTGCACAATTCTGAGGTCACTTTTCTTATTCCTGCCTGCTGGTAGCATTGTCTGGGGCAGGCTGTGTGTTTGGGGAGAATTGCTGGTGGTACCTCTTTAATACCAGTGAGGAAGGAAAGGCTAATGCAGAAAAGAGCTGGGGAAATATTCCCCAGCCTTACAGGACGCTGGACATTTGGAAATTGAATTCGTGAATGAGATATGAAAGAGAAAAGGAACTGGAGCTGAGAGCTCTCATAAAGTAAAAGGCAGTGTTTTCTGTGTAGAGGGGTCCTATGCTGCCCCATACAACTCTAACAGCTACATTTTGCAACAGTGAGTGCCTCTTGTTTCAGAAAAAATAAGTTTGAAGAGAAGATCGCCGAAGAGATAGGAAAGCTTCTATATGACAGGGACACACTTGCAGTCCTTTGTCCTTTGTCACTCTCCAACAGCTAGAGAAGCTCTGGAATTATTAACAAAGTACTAGTGTGTTAAAATGAAGTTCTGATGGTAGAAATTGAGTAAATATTGGTCATTTAATAAACTTTCTCAGCACCAAACTTGCAGTTACTTTGATGATTTAAATATGTTTGTGAAATGTACTGTTGCCCCATGAAATCTCCTTCCTTGCTTTGGGAAAAGGTACAACTTTATGTATAGCTGTAAAGTATGGTTTCACATCTTCAAGGTTTTCATTGCCTTGCTTGCAGTAAAGCTTAAACACCAGAGAAGTGAAACATGAAACAAGGTAACTACTTAATAAGAGTCTTGGAAGCCTTGAGGTTTTAATGGCTTTGCCATTTATTATTTATATTGCATGGTGAGTGCACACTTTGCCAAGCAATGTATAACCAGACAGCTTCTCAGATTATGGCTTCAAAATTGAAAGAGATAAAAGGACATCAATATTGCTGTGTTTCAATTTAGAAGTAACATTCAGGTTTGAGATTATTATAGTTCTTCCTTTATATTTCAGACTGAAAATAGTTTGTTCTTAGATCTCTTAAAACAGTGCTGCTGTAGTAGGCTCTTCTTAGGATAAGGTCAAATAAAAGGATGCTTAAAGGCATGGCTGTAATGTATTGGCTTGAAAATGACAGTAGGAAAGGGAGGGCTTCGTAGAGGCTCTTTCTCTATCAGCTTGGTATGGTGGTCAGCAGCTTAGGTGAGACCATTTCCCCATTTTTACATTAACCTGAAACTCAGCAGTCTTCTGGGGAGGAAGGAGTTTATCTGCACAACTTTATTTTTGCTTTTGCAATAGTGGGTTTATGCTGTTTGGCAAAAGAGAATGAAGTGTCACTTCCAAACAATGTGTAATCTGGATGCCCTGATGCCATCTGAAGTTCAGTCTGTCTCAAAGAGTGTTTTATTCTCCTTATGAGTTTTTATTACCTTCCATTTCTTTCTGGTTGGCAGTTCCACTGTCTTTCTTGCTCTGACCTATGGAGCTGTCTTCCCCTCCTCAGCATCCTGCCTCCACATCTGAGCATGTGTGGACTCTCATCTTGTTCTCTCTAAGGAACTTGAATTCCTTCACTGATCTCTGATAACACCAAGTTCAAGATCCTTCCTCCCAGCTGCTGCTGACCTTCAAAATCTCATCTGTGCTGAGAGCTAAGCTGTTTGTATTTGCTCCTTCCCAAACTCCTCTCCCTCCTGCACAGCTTTTCCCTTTGCCTTCTGCTGTACATGTCTGTGATCAAAGCCACTGCCTGATTCTCATTGACTGATTTTCCCTTGGCTCCTTTCTCAGCTTCTCAACATCTATTCCCTTCAAATAAACTATTTCAGCTCATTCATATTGCCCATCTTCTCTACATATTTTCCTTTGCCATCTCTGCATTTTTTTTCTCTGTATCTGTCTTGTCATACTGATTTGGAAAATGATTTGGAGCAGGGCAGCACAACTTATGCTTACAGTGCCTTGTAGGTTATCAGTAATTAAACTATTCATCCAGGGATACTGAATGCCCTCTTGATATGATGGCCAAGGTATTTTCAGTTGGTATTGAGGTCAGTGAAGTGCTTAAGTGTTTGGCCCCTGGAAGCAAATGAATCTGCTCTTGGCTGATAAAATCAGAAGGAAAATATTGGACATCACCTCCTCTACTATTGCCCAGAAGCATTTTACATTTCTGTGTGCCTAAATATCACCATTGACTTTTAATGATCTAAGCAAAATAAGCTGTTTACATACTGAAAAGTAGCTTTTTGAAAATGGATTTGTTACTTTTTTGTGTGTGTTGCTAAAGCTTTGGGCTTTAACTCTCTTGATTTCTGTATGGGTTTTTTTTTCTACCTGAACAATGTAAAAAATAATAGCATTTTCAAATTGTGACTAGCTCTAAAACCTTTAATCTGAAAATTCTGATTTTGATTAATTGAGTGGAATATGGATTTTCTTGATGATGGTGTGAGATTTTCATGTGTCCAGGTGCATTTTAGGGAAACCACATGTTGCAAAAACACAGAGCACACAACATTAAGAAATTGGTAGTGAGGAATCAGAGGCAGGAAAGATATCAGGATGAAGATGGAAGACTATGGATCTAATTTTACCCGAGTATACATTACCCACATTGCTAGTGGATCACAGGGATTTTTACAGGTAATCCCTGGAAGAAAGGTGGTTAGACCCACCTGTAGTATTATATTAGTTATTTCAGCAGCAATCACCAGCTTGATTATGGATTATACTGCATTTCTGTACTTACGAAGGTTCAAGTGAGTGAACTGATTTTTCTCTGGAAGCTGTACTCACCCTAAAACCAGGAAGAGAGAAGAAAGGCAGAAAAAGGCTATATGATACTGCAGGGAGGCAGCAGACAAAAAGCTAAACACACAGATTGTCTTTGGGCTGTTTCAGAGCCATGTCTGTACTGGTTCTCACAGATTAAAGGCATCAATGCTTGAGTTCAGGACAGCATTAAATCTGAAGCCCAGATAGGCTGTATACAACTCTCTATCTCTGTAGAGAGCTAGAGCACATCTGTAATTTTTTACATTATCCATGTATATCTTTCTATAAAGTTTGGAATCCAAGCCTCCAGGATGCAATGCTTGTTTTAGTCTAGGAATGAGGTATTTCAGGTATTTGTTTTTCCTCATATGAAAGCTGTAGCTAGAGCGACCACCTTCCAGGACCAACTCAGGTTTCCATTCTATTCTATTTAAATAGTTGCTTGGTTAATTAATTCTTGAGGAGACATAGGACACTAGAGTCATTCTCACAAATCTAGAATAATAGGTATTTCATCCCATTAACAGTTTCCTCAAGAATAGATGCAAGGGAGAGTAGGTGCATGAAAAAGCACAGGTTTATAATGTGATTTTTCTGGCAGTGTATTAAATGATGTGATGAATGAATGTAAACTTTCCCTTTCTGTTTATTAATAAAGGTGTGTAGAAAGGGAAAGTCTAATCCTTCCTCCTGTTTTATATCTTTGATGAGAGGCAAGGCAGGAAAACTTCCAGTCACCTATTCCTAAAGTGCCATCCAACTTCAGGCACTAACTTAGGTACCTTGAAGGGCAAGTCCCTAAATGCTCCCCATAGCCAGGAAGAGAAGTAGCCCTCAAGGAAGCCTGACCTGGTTGCTCTGAACACGCTGTGAAAGATCTTATCTGTATCCATCCATGAATCCATGCATCCATCCATCCATCCCATAAAGGTAACCAGCTTCTCATTAGGTACCCAAAGGTAGGCAGTGCAAATATCTTGGTACAAATAATGGATGGCTCCAGCCCAGAAGCCTGGGGGCAGGCAGGGCTGCTGCTTCTTTGCCAATGTTGCTGAAGAAACACAATGTGAACTGTGCTTTCAAAAGGGGAATAACAAGAATGAGCATGGGTTTATCCAATTTCTCCATGAGACAAAAAAGGTAGCAGATACAGGATTTAATTCCAATTAAATTAGCATTTAAACAAAAAGCTACTGGGATTTGAGCAGGGCCTGGAAAAACAACAGGAGGGACATGAATTTGTATCTCATGTATGCAAGATTTTACCCTTTCACTTGATTTTAGGATGCAGAGAAGAGCTGGGCTTTCAGCTATGGGGAGCTGCTCTGAGACTGAGTTGAAATCCTCTCTTTTTCATCACAACTATAAACTCCAAAAGGCACCAAATAAAACCAAGTGCTTTCTTCTTGCAGACCTGCCACTCAGAGAAATAAGAAATGGCATCAACTGCACACTTCTCAGAGGAGGAGATGGCAGAGCTACAAGAGGCTTTCAGCAAAGTCGGTGGGTACAGCAAACAGGAAACACTGAAGAAGTGTGAAGCCACGGCAAACTCTTTTCTCATGTACTGATTGGCCATCAGGAAACGGTCATTCACTCCAGTGCTGATCTGCTGTATCACAGAGACCACAGAAAGTCTTTTTTCCTGCCACTACAGTCCTCCTAAGTGAAACCACATCAGCATGCTGCAGAGCAATGGCTTCTTACCAGAGATAGATGGCAGGGCAGTGAGTGGCTTATGAAATAAACTCCAAAGCTGTACAGAAAACCATGTTGGAAATACTCTCATGTGTTTTCCTAACAATATTGTTTATTCCTGACAAAGTATTTGGAAAGCAAAAAGTTTTTATTTTAGTGGAAATTGCTTACTTTGGGGAAGGAAAGTCTGGAGAGAACAAACGTGCAAATGGCCACAAAATTTGTAATGCCTTTACTATGATCTTTCAAGCCACATATATTTTTAAAGTGTGCATTTCCTTTCCAAGACTTTAAAGGTCTCATCTGATTTCTCTCCTTTAAAGTCATGCAGACCATCACTGTCTACCCAGATTCTAAGAAAAGCTCCTCGTACCTCTCACAGCTTACTTAACTTTCATTAGCATATCTGCCAGCCTCACTGGATTATGTATTAATCAGTTGTCCTTGCTGCTTCAGGTGACAGTTGTTTGATTTCTGAGCACACAGTAGTCCAGGCTGGCAATCTTAAATATGTGGTCACTGTGTGCCACATATACCCAATGCACTGACAAGGCAAATACTGGAAGGAGACTCTCGTTCCTCTGCCAGACATTTCCTTCTCCAAGTCCAGACCCTTTTTTTGTATGATTTCAAAAATGGATAGGATGCTTTTTGCAATCTGCATTGACCCATGCTACTGATACTGAGAGACACGTGCCTTTTTGCAGCATGCAATGAGCAACTCACATTGCAACTTCCCACACAGGAAATTTACACATGCTTCTTTGAAATCACCTCAGCCTCTGGGCTGGGGGAAAAGAATCTGCAGACCAAGAAACACACAGATATATGAACTACAAATATAAATATGTAAGCATAAAAGCCTATATATGTACATAATCATGTACATAACCATAGCTTTTTAACAAAGCTCTCCATACAATAGATTCAGTTTTCTTTTTTATCTGTGGAGATTTACACAAATTGGCAAAGAAAGGACTATTTAACATGTATTGGTGATCTTCTCATAAAATCCTACCCCGGATCTTGCAGCTGGTTCAGCAGGATTATCTGTTTAGCACCATCTCAGAGAAATCCACAAGTTTTTATTTTAAGGATGACCATACGCAGTTCCAAACCTCTAAACTCATGACTTCTGATGATATTGGAAACAGGCCAAAATCACATTATACCTTTGGCATAAGGTGGAACTGTATACAGCATGAATTCCATTTTCTTTAGCTGTTCTGTAGACAGGATACTCCCTCTTTAAATTATGTTTGTCTATATGTAACCTCAGAAAGTAATTACATGCATCTAAACCTAGCTTTGTTAAGGTATTGCTATATGTCTAAAACACCTAGAAATTCATCACTGTTGGTTTTTGTTTGTTAAATGGTGATAGTAATTTTTTCTTGGGTGTGAATGACAGAACAGTGTTTGAAAATACTGGGGTTCAGGATAACAAAATTTTATATATAACATACCCTTCCCCCCATAAAATAAATGCAACAGCCTTTTTGTTTGTGCATTTCATTGGGCTGATGTAGAATATAAATGTTTGCTTGAATCTTTGCAGATGTCAGTGGGAATGGCTTCATCCATACCAATGATTTAACAGACGTGTTGAAAGCAGCCAATCTTCCTCTCCCAGGATATAAAGCCAGAGAACTCATTCAGAATTTGACAACCACGGGGGATGGCAGGATCAGTTTTGATGAATTTATTTCAGTAAGTAAGATGCCATGCAGGATACTCAAGATGCTCCCTAGGGCAAATCAGAGGCACAAGCAGAGGGTCTCATGGGCATCTAGCTTATCCAAGGAGTCCCCTCACTGGAAAAGATGAAAGAAAGAGGTAACCCAACTAGAAATCCTTCAATTAACTGGGACAAGTTACATGAACACAGCTGCATATTTAATATACTTCGTATATTTCAGTTTGGTTGATTTAGCTGGATAGAGTTTTACAGTTATGAGTTGAAAAAGGTTTATATTCTGGCTAAATGGTTGTTCTGGTTTAAGCCCAGCCGGTAACCCAGAACCACGCAGACACTCACTCACTCTCCCCCTTCTCCCCTCACCGACTCCTGGAGGGATGGGGAGGAGAATCAAAAGAATGTAACTTCCATGGGTTGAGATAAGAACTCTCCAGTAACTGAGGTATAACACAAACCACTGCTGCTATCACCAATAATAATAATGATAAGGAAAATTACAAGGGACGAGCATACAACCACTCACCACCCACTGACCGATACCCAGCCCAACCCAAGCAGCAATCTGAGCCTTCCAGGTAACTCCTCCCAGTTTATATACTGGGCATGACACAATGTGGTATGGAATACCTCTTTGGTCAGTTTGGGTCAGGTGTCCTGTCTCTGCTTCCTCCCGGCTTCCCTCCGGCTTCCCCTCCTCCCTGGCAGAGCGTGAGACTCGGAAAGTCCTTGGTCAGAGTAAACATTACTGAGCAGCAACTGAAAACATCGGTGTTATCAGCACTGTTCCCAGGCTGAAAGTCAAAAACACAGCACTGCACCAGCTACTATGAAGGAGAAAAATGACTGCTACTGCTGAACCCAGGACCATGGTTACAAAAACTTTCATCAGATTGAAACTGAAAACTATGGGGCATTTTTCCTTCTTTTCTCTTGCCTGAACTGGGGTAAAACCAAATGCTAAAATAGTGGAATTTCACTCATGATGGAGAAGTAGATTTTTGCTTGTCTTTCTTCAAACCAAAACTGTTAAAGGCCCTCCTCCTGTACATTTTAGCTCTATGGTTTCATACAATGTACATTGCTGTTACTTAGCTGATCTTTGTTCACATAGAGCATAGAATTTTTGTATGATCATTTTCTGCCACAGCTAAACCACAGATTTTACACAGAAACCCACTGGATAATACACAAGCTGTGCTTCCCTATGTATGAAGCAGAGAGGACATGTCTCATGGCCCAAGAGCAAACTGGTTTAACTTGGTTTAATTCTCTAAAATTTTATAATTGTCTCTCATGTTTGAAAGATTTTCCAAGACTTGAAGAGTGACGATGTTGCTAAGTCGTTCCGAAAGCAAATCAACAAAAAGGAGGGGATCTGCGCTATCGGTGGGACATCCGAGCAGTCCAGTGCTGGCACACAACACTCTTACTCAGGTAGGTATAGCTGACCTACACTGATAGCAACTAGGAACAAGTATGCTGTGATAGTGATTCACATTATTCAGATTACCCTTGGCTATTGTGTTGTTACCTGCCCACTTCTGATATGATTCTGATATGGCCATCACTACCCATTACCACTACCTCTGACGGTTATCACTTGAGCAGAGTTATAGAGAGGAAATAAAAGTCAGGATGGGGGTGAGGGGAGCACATCATCACAAATGCTTCCAAGGTCTCCACCCACCTGAGCACAGAGGACGCCTTTGAGTTACTGAAGCCCTTGCAAATGCTGCTGGTACAGCGTACCCCAGTTGGACTATAGGGAACATTTGCCCACTACCCTCTGAATACTCTTTGGGAGAGTCCAATCCTGGCCAGGCTCTTCTGGATATTTAACATGTGGAGGCTGTAATATACAATACAGAATTCACTATTTAAACTTATTTGAAGTTACATGGGATTTTGATTTAGCAAAATGAAACAACAATGCATTAAAATTGTGGTGCAGCTACAAATTACGCTTAGCAGAGCATAGCAGCTGCAATATACAGTTGAATCACATGAACTTCATTACCAGTCTCTATAATACACCTGTTCTCATGGCACCAAGCAACCCCAGTCAGTGGGAGGGAATATGGAAGGAGTATTAAGCAGCCCAAGTTCATTGCTGCCTTCAGCTCATTTGCCTGTCTCCTCAGAGCATTCTTCCCTTGTAGGAGTTTGTTCATCAGTCAGACTGATCAACAGACTCCTCCAATCACACTGGTGGGTGAGTCTTCTCCCCCAGAAGTTCTGCCTTTGTAAATGAAATGATGATAAAAGCATTGCAACAGCAGACTGATTGATTTGATGTTGTGTTCACAGAGGAAGAAAAGTATGCCTTTGTCAACTGGATTAATAAAGCCCTTGAGAAGGACCCTGACTGTAAGCATGTGGTCCCAATGAATCCAGAAACAGATGACCTCTTCCAGGCAGTTGGTGATGGCATAGTGCTTTGGTAAATAATATCTATCTTTCTCACAACTGGGAACCATGAGTCTGCAGAAACTCACATCTCTGCTTAACAGGAAGCTGCTGACCTTACATTTAGATCATGAATCTTTGCAGATTCAGGGCCCTAATAGTGCTAGGGGGTTTTCCTTCTTTTATCTTCACAAATATAAAGCTTTTTTTATGTTAAATGAGTTTCTCATTTCCTATGGGCCCTTGCAATAAGATGAATTCAGTGAAATTTGAGGAGTTACTTGGGTTTATTTTCATGCAAGGATTTTTGGGGGTTCACACAAAGCAGCAAAAGATAGTGAGTGCTTTCACAGAAATTTTCTGTCCAACAAACTTCTCACACAACTTCACCTTACGGCATTCTTTGCCTTACACCTATAGTACAATCTGCATGTGACCCAGAAGAATTTCTTGCATGCATGCCTGTGTGTACCTGGCAAAACAGAGGCTATCTATATTTCTTCAGTAACACTCCTTGACTTGCCCAACAGCATAGTGATAAAAGATGTACCTGTATTTTTTGTGCGCATATCTAGTAGTGTATTTCTTGTTGTTTCTTCTTTTATTTCCAGTAAGATGATCAATTTCTCAGTGCCAGATACCATTGATGAGAGAACAATCAACAAAAAGAAACTCACACCCTTCACAATACAGGTACTAAAATACAACAAGATTCTTTGTTTTTCCCTTTAGGATGCCTTGATAAGCACAAAAGCTGGAGATACCATGGTTCTGCCCAACACAATCAAAGATTTTTGTGGCAAAGTGAGATGCTCAGATCTACATCCTAAAACCATGAAGATTTATATTTCTGTTTCTTTCCAAACATATGAGCAATCTGACTAAACAAACTGTGTTTGTGTTTGCACTTAGCCCAATGTTATTATGTTTACCAGTTCACACAACAATATGTAGAGATATATTTTTATGTGAACAGCACCTACATATCTGGATGCAGAATATAAATAGATATATGGAAGAGGTACAAACCTAACCCTGTTTAGCCCTCAGCTACTTTGATTTGATGGAACGTTAGCCAGGTTCAAATAAGCTCAGAAGCCATTAAATTGGATTTTTATGCTGTATACCACATTTTTCAGTTCTAATCATTTTGGTCAGCAGCATAGCTTAGTGATGCAGCTCAGATCGATCCCTGTCACACATAGACATGATTTGATCAATAAAGCTTCCACTTTAACTTAACCCTTTTAAAGCTCTCTGGTGGAGAAAAGGTAATTAATTGGAAATGCTCCAATATTTCTACCTTATGAGAATTTACACTATGTCTCTCTCTGCATTTTGTATCTAATCAAAACTCTGTCACACCAGTGGTGATGAAATTCATGTGAAAAATTGCAGATCTGTGTGATAAATTATATTTTCCAGGCTTCTTTGCCCATTCTACTTGCCCTGTGTTTACCAAGTCACCTTTCCGAATACTGCAGACCAGATTTTCTTATACTGTTTTTTTATAAATGGAAAGAAAATGGCAGAAGAAAATAATGTTCCTGAAACATCACTTTCTTTCTGCCCCTCACTGTGAATGACAGAATCCCTCCACTTCCATTGGATGCTCCCAAACCAGGACTCCATGCTCCAAAATTCATAAAGAAGATATCCAGACTTGATCAGTTCTGACCTTGGCTGAATGTCAAGGTTAAAAACCTAGCAGGTTCATCCATACCAATTCCTATGACATAATGCTGTTTATACACATCACTAGCTAGCAACTCATTTCCATCTTAGGTATTAGCTCTTTTGCATAGTGCTTAGAGAGATGAGCCTGGAATATCTGATGGCTGATTAGGTTGTAGCTCCCTTATTTCTCCACGTATGAAAAGACAGAGATGGATAGCTTGCCCCATGCTAAAGCTAAGTCTGCACTTGAACACCTGCCTATGCATTAGCTGTAGGGAGAGCCTGGCTTTGATAACCAGGTTTGAGCCAGACATCTCTGTGAATACAGACATGTGCTCTGAGCTCCAATGCTTTGTGACATGGAGGTTTTCACCTTTGCCAAAGAGCTCCTTTCCATCTTCAAGTTGGAACCCAGAACTTTCAGTACTTAAAGGGGGCTTATAAGAAAGATGGGGACAAACTTTTTAGCAGGGCCTGTTGTGATAGGACAAGGGTAATGGTTTGGAAATAAAAGAGGGTAGATTAGGACTAGATAGAAGGAAGATACTTTTTACAATGAGGGTGGTGAAACACTGGCACAGGTTGCCCAGATAGGTGGTGGCTGCACCATCCCTGGAGACATTCAAGGACAGGTTTGACAGGACTTTGAGCAATCTGAACCAGCTGAATATAGCAGGAGGGTTGGACTAGGTGAATTTTGAATGTCCTTTCCAACCCAAACCGTTCTATGGTTCTGTGTATCTACGATTCTCTGATTCTGTGTACATAAATGCCTTCACAGTGAAGCTACTTGTGTATTTCATTGGTTTTGTCTGTCCTCCCTTCCTGTATTCTCAGTTCTCCAGTTGCTACATCATTCAGAAGTTCTCTTCCTTCCCTAGGAAAATCTGAACCTGGCCCTGAACTCTGCTTCAGCCATTGGGTGCCATGTTGTTAACATTGGAGCTGAAGACTTGAAAGAAGGGAAACCTTACCTGGTGTTGGGTCTTTTGTGGCAAGTCATTAAAATTGGTCTCTTTGCTGACATAGAGATCAGCAGGAATGAAGGTATGTATGGCTCTTCATTTCAGGGCTCTACTGTTATCATTGAACAGCCTTTAGGATAAAGCTCTTTTAAAACAAATCTTGATTTAATTTTTTCTTCAAGTATTTTTTGCCTGTCCTCTTGCCTGCACTTATTTCCCCTGCTCTTCACAACTTCCAGTACTCCAAAGTCCAAGGCTACATGTGGCCTTGTATGTGCAGAGTGAGTTTTGTTCTCATTGGGTCAGGAATGATGGTCTACACCGAGGTATATTTGTGTTTTGGCATTAAATCTGGGATAAGAAAATGCTACACTGCATTTAGAAAGCTTTGCTCTTTTCTTTCTCTTGGTTGTCAAGCATCTCCTCTTTCTTTATGAAATCAGAATTATAGGATCACAGACTAATTTAGGCTGGAAGGAACCTTGAGAGGTCCACCCTGGAGGTCTTCTGGTTCAGCCATCCAACCACCTACTTCAAGCAGTACCATCTCAATGTTAGGTGAGGTTGCTCAGGGCCTTTTCCAGTGCCCTCTGGGCAGCCCATTCCAGGGCCCAACCACTCTTGTGAATCTTTTTTTTCCTTACATGTAGTTGGAATTTCCTTTCCTGCATCTTGTGACTTCAGCTTCTCATTCTTTTGCTGTGCATACTGGGAAAATATGTTTTTGGCCCCTCTGTTGTTGGAGATAATATTTATTCTCTTCTCAGACCACTTTCCAGGCTAAACAGACTTAGTTTTCTCATCCTCTTTTCATATATCATGTACTGCAGCTGAACTGTCTTGGTTTCTCTCCACTAAAATTGCAGTTTGTCAATGCCTCTCTTGTACTGGTGAGCCCCAGGCTGGACACAGCACTCCAGCTGTGTCTTACCAATGCCAGATTTCCCAGTGCAAACTTTCAGTGTGAGGCTGTGATTGTGTACATCTGATCCACAAGGCACCTTACCTTGCTGCTTTGTTTCCTTTACCTCTGGATAGTCAGCTCAATCAACAGTGACACTGCTTTCCTCCAGTTCCAGTGCAGGTGTCACCTTCATTGCTTCACCCCTAGCACATTTATTTCTATCCCTTCCATAGCCAAAGCCACCAGTTCCCATTCCTTTATAGGTAGCCATACCCTGCTTAAAAGCTATTTTTCCATTTATAGTATTTTCTCCTTCACTCCTCATCTCAGATTTAAGTTTGTCAGGGTAGCGAAGCCAAGATAATTTTGATTTCTTTTCAGGCTCTGTCTTGTCCTGACAGCCCCTCTCTCCAACTGTTCTGAGTGAAACTCCCCTTTCTTGATTATGGGACACTGTATTTCCAATGAGCTCTCACAAGCACATGGTATCAAGGCAGTAATACATCCCAACCTCTACTGGAAATACATGGCATGCACTAATATCATGTTTGGATTTCCCCTGGCCATATCACATGCTGGCTCAGAGTAGCTCAGAAGACATCTAATACACTCAAGTTGCTCTCATCCTCTGCTCATATAAGCTTTTAGCTAATATCAGTTATTTATTTTAATTCCCTAGTAAATGTCTTTGAACATGGTACTATTAAACTACATTCCATTATTTATTACTGTCATCTAGTTCTTTCTGTCTGATTTCCTGATCATCCTCTGTATTGACTATGCCACCTAGTGAATATCATCATCAAATCTTTAGCACGTTGCTAGTGTATGTGCCAAGGTAATTGATGCAGAAAAGATGAAAACATTAATCAATCTGTGATCCACTTCCACAAGAATCCTTCTTTCACCCTACTTCAGTGTTAATGTTTCTCTTTTCATAAAAGACACCGTCCACTTCCAAATGCTTTTATTATCCCCTTCTGGTTCAGTTTAACCCCATAGTACCCAGTATCAAATTATCTGTGGAACTCTAGACATGGTTTCCTTTCTGTAGTGAGTCCATATTTCTTTCAAGGAATCCTGCATTTATGAGGTCTGATCCTTCCCTCCTGCCTCTTTCTCCTTTTATGAACATAACTACTATGCTAGTATTTTGTATAAATAGGGTATCTTCTCCAACTGACAGATGAGTTAATCCTACTGGCCCATGAGCTCATGGAGTTATGTGCAAGTTCTTCAGAATACCTGTGTAGATCCAGTTTCAGTGTAAACACCACTGAGATTTCATCTAAGCTACAAAAACTCTGTGTTCATTTTTTCATTCCCATCTTGCCTCTGTGCTTAATATCACTGCATCCAGCTCTGGATACCTCAGAACAGAAAATATATGGAACTGTTGCAGTGGGTCCAGAAGAGGGCAACAGAAATGTTCAGAAGGCTGAAGCACCTCTCCATGAGAAAAGGCTGAGAGTTGGGGTTCTTCAGTCAGTAGAAGAGAAGGCTTCAGGGAGACTTCAGTAGGCTGAAAGGGGGTTATGAGAAAGATGGGGACAAGCATTTTAGCACAGCCTGTTGTGATAGGACAAGGGCAATGGTTTTAAAATAAAAGAGGGTAGATTTGGACTAGATATAAGGAAGACATTTTTTACAATGAGGGAGCTGAAATACTGGAACGGGTTTCAAAGAGAGGTGGTGGATGTGCCATCCCTGGAAGTGTTCAGGGTCAGGTTGGACAGGGCTCTGAGCAAGCTGATCTAGCTGAAGATGTCCCTGTTCACACAGGGGTTTGGACCAGATGACCTTTAAAGGTCAGTTCCAGCCCAAGCTATTTTAAACTTCTATGATTGTCTTTTAATTAAGATCTGAGGCAAGGAAATAGGGTAGTTCTTAGACCACACTGAATTTTGTTTGTGTTTCTATTTGATCCACTACTAGATTCACAACTAATAGCCTTGTCCCTATTTTATTGATGAAACCCTTTCCTCTTTATGTACTCTGTCATGCTAACTTAGCTTGAATTTTAGCAACACTTTGGTCCCTTGCTTTTAGAAACTGGGGTAGCAAAATCTGAGAGAAAATAGTCATACATTCTCCTCTATACGTATTCACAACATCATTATTTTTCTCTTTCTCCCCTGCTTAGCCTTGATTGCTCTTCTGAGAGAAGGAGAGAGCCTGGAGGATCTGATGAAGTTGTCTCCAGAGGAACTGCTGCTGAGATGGGCAAACTATCACCTGGAGAATGCAGGATGCAACAAAGTCAGCAACTTTAGCTCAGACATCAAGGTATGAGAAACACTGACCAACAATAGCAAAACCAGCAGCTCCACATCCAAATCCCTCTTCTCCAAACAGGGATTGTTCAGTGAATCAATCCAAGCAGCTGAGACTGCTCTGTCAAATACTTGGGGCCAGGCAGATAAAATCATTTTAGTGTGGTTTGCCTTTCTGCTTAGTAGTATTCCTCCTCCTCCTGACCTCAAAGCCCCAGCACACCACATGCCTAGGAAACAAATGGCTGCTGGTTCTGGACTCTTATTTTCAGTTCCCTGCCTCTATTGCTTTCCTTCCTAAAAGTCCTTAAATGTCTCTTGATCTGGCTTTACTTTGTAAAAGTTAGACCTTACCCAGAATGTAGTTAGGTATAGAAGAGGATGGGGATCTTCCAATTGCTCCACTTGATCTTTCCTTCAGTACAGCACCTGGGCTATGTGCTCCTGTGTCCCAACCTTTGCTATATCCCTGATCGCACTTACCTCCACATTTTAATTCAGTGGGACTATTCAAAATAATATAGCTAGATAGGGAGGCACTTGCAAGGATGGGTCTTTAGTATATGCAGCATATGTCATGTACTTGAGACTTCATGGGTTTGTGAGTGCAAATTTCATCAGAGCTTTTCCTGTAGGACCTTTATTCTTTCTAGGCAAACATATCTGAACCTCGGTGGTGCACTCTGGTGAGTTCCAAATGCTAAAGCTACAGTGTGAGGCCCAGCCAGCACCCTAGGGCTGTAGTGGAGGGTGTCTGAGCTTCCAGGAAAGCCAGCGGATGGCCAGCACACCAGCCTCACCAACTGTGACCCAACCTTCCTGCTCCCACTATAGCATGGGAAAAGCTGTATTTTGAAGAGTATTATTTGAGTTAGTCAAGTCCCTAGATACTAACATGTAGCTTTGTTTTCAGTTGTTTATTGCTAAAGTGAGATTAAGATTTTCCACACATGGAAGTAACATTACATTTCACAAAAGATTAGATGCAACATGTTGAATCTTTGTCTTTTTCCTGCCCTTTTGCCTGAAAAATGCTGATACTGTTGTTGGTTTTAACTTCTGTCCTTGAAAACTATGCTTTCTCTTACATAACTGTTCCAGCATTGCTTTGAAATCTGCTTTAAACATCTTTCTCCTTCTGCATTTTCTTTTATTAAATGCTCAGCAGCCTGACTTCTACAGTATTATAAAGGTATGCCTTTTCTTATCTCTAATTTAATGTTCAGATTAAGCCAATTCTAATACCTTTTTGTTGTTGCTGTCCTTTTTGTAAGTAAGTGCAACACAGCATTTTGTCTCAGGCACTGAGCGTTCTGCAGCATATATATATTGGCTTGGAGAAGAAACAGATCTGGCAAATACAGCATAAAGTAGGAACGGCTAAGTGCTTCCAGCTTAATTAATTTAATTATGTAGCCCAAAGATTGATGCGATAAAAATGAAGCATACAGGCACATTGTTCAGAGGAGCACTGGCATGCAGTACCTGAACCTTAGATGTAATTTTTCCTCCCTTTAATTTCTCTGTCTGTCACAGGACTCAAGAGCTTATTACCATCTGCTGAACCAGGTTGCCCCCAAGGGAGATGAAGAAGGCATTCCGGCTATTACTATTGACATGTCAGGATTAAGGGTAAAATGAGATAAGCTTAGAGTAAATGCCAATATTTTCTGTCTGTTACTTGCATTGCTGGCCAACACAGAGTTGCACTGGAGTGCCAGAACAAGGAAACTCTTTTGAGCATTGCAACCTGATCTTGTATTTCAGAAATCAAAGCTTTCAAAGAATTAAATGATGTGTTTTCGTTAGGTATTATTGGTGAAACTGAAACAAACATTGAATGACACCGGCAAACTACTAACATGTAACAAGTACATTTAAATCTATTTCTTTGTGAATTTCATCACACCATCTGCCTCTACATGGAATATAACTGTAAAAACATTAGGGTGAGATGGCTGGATTGTAGGTAAAGCCCATTTGAAAACACGGACATCATGTTTGTAAAAGTAGGAAAGGATATAGTTATAAATCCAACCAGGACCTGCTTTAACAGCCTCACATGTAGCTCCACGTGAGCTCTGACAGGTTCTCGCATGCAGTGCCAGGCGGTGGGGTGAGGCTGATGTTCCCATTTTCTCCTGGAGCAGGAGAAGGATGATGTCCAGCGAGCAGAGTGCATGCTGCAGCAGGCAGAGAGGCTGGGCTGCCGGCAGTTCGTCACTGCCACTGATGTTGTGCGGGGGAACCCAAAGCTAAACTTGGCCTTCATCGCCAACTTGTTCAACAAATACCCTGCCCTGCATAAACCAGAGAACCAGGACATCAACTGGAGCTCTATTGAAGGTGAGGAGAATGCTAATAAAGGATGTTTCTGGACACCCGTGCCACAGTATTCCCAGCTCTGAGTTGATGATATGTTAACCTAAACTCATGTCCTTCAAATATAGTCACTGCACTGCTAACACAGGCAGCCTTGAGAAAGGGAGGCTGCTCTTCTCCTGCATGTGCCTTCTTGTATTTTGGAGGCCTGTTCTGTGGATAGCACATGCTAAAAGACAAAAATGTCTGTGGGATGTCTGAACCAGTGCAGACTATTGAGTGTACTGGTTAGTTGAAATTAGGGTTGATTTGGCATTCCCTTAATTGAGAGTATAATTTAAAACTCAGATCTTGCATAAACCTGCTGCCTGCTTGCTCTGGGTTGGGGTCAGGACCACTGCTGTATGGATCATTTGCTGAGCTTCAGGTCCTTCTTTTTCAGCCTCATAGTGAAACTGTTCATGCTAGGGCACAGGCTGTTCTTGATTTCTTGAAGGCATTTCAAGGCCAGTCTGCCTAAATGCTGTAATATATAGGGTATGAAGAAATATTACGTGCTGCACCATGCTCTCTTATTTCACGTGTCAACCACTGTCTCCTTCTGTTTATGGTTCAGTGCACTGTAAATTCTGAGTTATGGTTTCATCACAGGACACTTATTTCACTGGAGCGTTGTGTTTTGCAGGCCTGTTGATTGATGTATCTGTTGTTTTAGGTGAGACAAGGGAAGAGAGGACATTCAGGAACTGGATGAACTCTCTGGGTGTTAATCCACATGTAAATCATTTATATAGGTAAGAAGAAGCATTACACTTTCGTCAGATGATAAATTTAGCCACCAAATTGCTTAAAAAACAAAATCTTTTGGACCCTATAAGAATATTAAGAATATATGCTTTTTGTTTTGTTTGCTTTTTTGCTTTTTTGCTTTTTTTAAATAAAAAACTATCTTTACCTCCACTAATAATTTAGTTGGGTTCCTTTCCTCTAATCTTTGGCGACGATATATCTTTTCTATTGTTTTCAGTGACCTGTCAGATGCCTTGGTCATTTTCCAGCTCTATGAAAAGATCAAAGTGCCAGTAGACTGGAACAGAGTGAACAAACCACCATACCCTAAACTGGGTGGCAACATGAAGAAGGTAAAAAAAGTTAGAGTAGCTCAGTAGTGATGCTCTATCCTCAAAGGATGTTTGTATCTTTTCAAACAGCAATAGGGGCAAGCAGGTTGATCTCAAGTCCCAAGTACAGCACATTAAATGATTTTTTTGTCTAGTCAGTGAATAATTTTTCCTCCTGAAAAAGAAACATACCTTTGACTCACTGGCTCTTTTGACAGGTGAATAATATTTGTAAAGAAAAAAACTCAGCACCTTTTGTGTCAATATTTAAGAATGGTATTTGCAGGCCACTCTTGCTACTGTCTTAGTCACCAATTATAATTCATCTTTACTGTAAGTCATACGGCACCAGCTTAATTGCAGCTGTCTGGATCACTGCGCTCCACATTAAATGAAGACAGTGATGATAAGCATTCTTGACCAGATGCCTCAAGAACTGATCACAGAGTTGATGCTAAATACAAAGCTTTCTCCCACCTATCTGGATGAGTAATTCCATCCAGTTAAGCTAGAGTGATTAACTGACCACAGTATTGACTGGGACACTAATCTTTTGTCTCAGTGCAATGCTGTGATGCTGGATGTACTCATGAGCCACAGATTCGTATTATCCAGGGAAATCAGTTTTTCAGGTCCTGATGGTGAGGTATCCTCATGGTGAAGAACATTTCCTTCTCTTTTAACTGTTTATCATGGTATTTTGGAACCGGCTACTGATAGTCAAACAACCGTATTATCACAGAGCCTCGAGCTCCTTTTTGCCCAGGAGGACCAGGACTAAGCAACCAAAAGAATTTAAAGTAACAGTGTCTTGTCTTCTTTTTTTTTCTGCATTTTTGAACGGCACTAATTGACCATGTCATTTACAGCTTGAAAATTGCAACTATGCAGTGGAACTGGGAAAGAATCAAGCCAAATTTTCCCTTGTTGGCATCGCTGGGCAAGATCTGAATGAAGGAAACCGTACACTCACACTGGCCTTAATCTGGCAGTTGATGAGAAGGTATGGCAGCCAGACACATTGTGATAGTCTCCTGCTGCTATTGCTGAGAAGGCTCAACACGCTTTCTTACTACTCTGTTTGTGCTTACATGCAAAGGCAGAGTAAACTTTTGCTCTCTCCTAGTTAGGGATGCAATCAGGAAGCACATCATCTTGTGGGCAAGGCCATTACAGGCAACTCATGTAGAATATTATTATTGTCACTGGCTGTATAGCATAAACAAATGTTCATTGCATGAAAGAAAAAAAAATAAGTTGATGGTCTCTGTATCAGAGAATGGGAAGAATGTACTGGAAACAGGGAAAGAAAGTTTGTAATCTGCTACCTAAAGTGGATGCAATGAAGTAGCTCTCTCCACTTTAACGTACTCCTCTGTGTATGCGTGTGTTTGTGTGCATGTTTAAGAGCTCCATAACTTTGTGTAAAGAGACCCATTCAGTCTATAAAGCAAGGTACAGGTTTATCGGGCAGTTAATTAATCTAGGGATGCGATTACTTGCCACCAATTTTGGATGTCTTTCCAAGGCGTATGCTGACATATAAGCAAAATATTCCATAATGTGTTTATGAAGAAGGTCAGTCTTAGATGAGCATAATGATTCCCTTCTGGCCTTAAAACCAGTGATATTTTTTTTAAGCACTATGAGAAAGAGTCATGTAGGCCAAGATCCACTAAAAGGGACCTTTTACAGTTCTGAAAATCAAAAAACTTCTGACATGCCCAAAACACTGATAAAGGAATTGGGGATGAATTAGACCCATTAGATCAATTATCATGTTACAGTATAATTCATATATGCTCTGAAGATGTGGGAAGCAGGGCAATATCAGGTCTAAGAGGACTGTTGGGGTGATGTGTGTCAAGTTGCACATGTACAGGATGGTTCTGAGGTTACGGTAGACTTTGAGCAAATGCAGACATCCTGGCTTCCCTCTTAAGGTACACCCTGAATATCCTTGAAGACATTGGTGGTGGAGAGAAGGTCAATGATGAAATCATTGTCAGCTGGGTCAATGAAACACTGACTGCAGCCAGGAAGGATTCAACCATCTCCAGTTTCAAGGTATATTTTTTTGTTAGAAGTCTCTGCTTAGGAATCTCTTATCCAGTGTGTCTGTTATGTTATATATGTTGCCTGTATATAGATGTATATATGCATATACATGCACACACTACATTGTTTTATATAATTAACTGCATAGTTTGATTATTTTTCATTCCCTTTTAAAAGCATGTTCAGATATACAGATTTTATACAAGGGGCTTTATTATGAAAAGCTAACAGAAACATGATATGAACATGACAGGAAAAGCCTTGAACGACAGTTTGACATTGGAAATCAGAGTACAGGGCCAGGAATGAAGCCTGGAACTAAGCAAGAATTGCTGTGCTGTCAATTATTAAACAACAGCAATTACAAATGACATTATTACAAAGAACAATAACAATACATTTATAATCCAGTAGACCATTTGGGGGTACCTCACCCTATTTTGCAAGGTACTACATAAACAGAGGGACAGACCAGTTCCAGAGAGCTTTTAATTTTGCTAACACATCTGCAACACTTTCCAAGGTGGGGAACACTTTGTGGATGTAAATCAGCAGTTTGCATGAGGCAAGGACAGATCCATCAGACTTCACATAATGAGCTCAGGAGACACACAGCTGGTCCCCTTGCACCTCCCGTCAGTAGATGTGTATCAGCATCATCTCCCCATAGAAAACAAGTTCATTAGCCCAGCACTCCATCTTTTGCTTTAATGACATTGCATTCTATGACAAGGTGACCCACCTGATTGAAGAGGAAAGGGCTGTAGATGTTGTCTACCTAGATGTTAGTAAAGCCTTTGACACCATTTCCCATGCATTTTTCTGAAGAAATAGGCTGCAAGATTAGTGTTGGTCTCTTGTCCCAGGTAACAAGTGATAGGACAAGAGGAAATGGCCTCAAGTTGCACCAGGGGAGGTGCAGATTAGATGTTAGGAAAAATTTCTTCACTGAAAGGGCTGTCAAGCATTGCAACAGGCTGCCCAGGGAAGTGGTATAGTCACCATCCCTGTAGGTACTGAAAAGCTGTGTAGATGTGGCACTTAGTGATGTGGTTTAGTGGTGGGCTTGGCCACATAAGGTTAACGGTTGGACTTGGTCTTAAATGTCTTTTCCAGACTAAATGATTCTATGATGTCTTATCCATTGGACAGAAAAAACAAAAAACACCATAAATCCTTTAAATTGTTCTTAGTCTGGCTTAGATGAAAAATGATGCTAAGCAGCCCTTTGTGAAGATCTAAATGGTATTTGACTGAGCTGTCCATTGTTCTTGATCCTAGACTCAGGCTTTGTGGGAGATCTGTCATTCTGTTGTTGCATCTAATTGTATTTTTCATCTATGCAGGATAGCAAAATAAGCACCAGCATGCCAGTCCTGGATCTCATTGATGCCATTCAACCAGGATCAATCAAATATGACCTCTTGAAAACAGAGGACCTGAATGATGAGGAGAAACTAAATAATGCTAAGTATGTTTCTGCCAAGTGACACTTACATGAGTTACCTGCTCTGTCTTTGAAAACTGCTCTGCTACCATTCTCATCTGGCACAGCCTCAGCTAATACCTCCAGAGTTAGAAGCATGAAGGCTAGGAGTTAGGCAGTAAAAGAGACTATCAATGGAAATGAAGTGTGTGATGTTATATATAATTCCTGATTTATAATTCCCTTGAAGGGATCAAAATCACTTGGCTTCACAAGCCCCTATTTTCTCTTATTAAATTTAAAACTCTTTCAGAGATCAGGGAACAACGCCAACAATAGTGAGCCATGGAAACCAGTGATTAGAGGTCAGGATACCTCTTCAGTCACATACAGGCAGAACAAGGGCATATTTAAGAGAGAAGGGGGAGAACAGGATTCATGCCTGAAAAACTGGGTTTATGGACGTGGATATTGATTTTTTTCTCCTGAGTGCAAATCCAGCAGAGAGCCAATCCTGGGGACTTCTCTCTTTCCTTTCAGAGTTACACAAATCACCTCCCAGTCGTCATCAGTTTAGCTTCTGTTTCGCTATGTGGCAACTATAGTCAGAGCTGGCATCATTTTTATAAATATCACTGTTCTTTTTCTTTTCCATTTCCTACCATTTGCTCTCTTTCTTCCCTTGCAATCCCACATGTGCTTCTAACTATACGTCATTTCTTCATCACTCTGCTGATGTTTTCCTCTTCTCCCCTCCCCCCTGTTGTCCCAGCCCTCTTTCTCTGCATTTTTGCGAGAATTTCACAAATGTATGTGCTCTGCAGTAGGGAGAACCAGGATTTTCTAGCTTTTTTTTTTTGTTAAAAAACAGAACAGCCAGTAGCAGTGCAACAGTGCACTCAGAGCAGGGAGATGGGAAGCAAAGCTTACAAATTCTGGGTGTGACTCTGGCAGAAGAGAATGTTGATTTCCAGCAGCACCAGCATCAGGTGCTGATTTCCAACAGCACCAACATTTCCAATCTCCACCAACATCAGTCTTCCATTTTCCATCCTTGTAAATTTATATTTATGTGCAAAGACTGAGTCACAGAGATTGAGAGAGAGCAAGGCCAGAACGGCTGGTCCCTTTCAGGGGACAGGAGACTAAATGTTTCATACAAAAATTCAACCTGCAGTCTCCCAAGCTGCCGATACTCAGTCTTCTACCATCTGGGAATATGTTCTACGCTTTACTAGAAATGTAGTCCTCTCTGAAGCTTATACATTCCTATAGAGATGTTTACTTTTGATGAATTGGTAAGTTCCCAACTCATTCTGGTATTAATCATGTAAAAAACTTCTTAACAGAGGGAAAATTAATACTACTGCACTAATTTGTTTGCTTGCTTGTTTGACCTCTACATTGCAGGTATGCTATCTCTATGGCGAGAAAAATTGGAGCAAGAGTCTATGCCCTTCCAGAAGACCTGGTTGAAGTAAAACCCAAAATGGTCATGACAGTGTTTGCTTGCCTGATGGGAAAAGGCATGAAGAAAGTTTAAAGCACAAAATACTTGTACCGATGCCTGGTGTTCACCCTTTTGATTCCCTCAAACTGGATGCTCTTCTCCTTATCAAGGAATACGCAGGGTGCTCATGCTTTAAATGCATGAATGTTATCATGGTTCCAGATCATACTAAAGTTGTGTATCCACATGTATCCAGGAAATGTTTTCTTTTGAGCAGCAATATGTGCTCGACCTGTTTGGTTTTTTTTTTGGCCTTATTTTCCACTTCACTAGATATAACTATTTCATATTCCTGAATCAGTTTTCGTGCTTTTATGAATGGATACCAGGATATTCTGTCAGAGTTCACCTGGAGATCTTCATTTTGAGAGATAAAGACAGCTTTTAGGATTATGAAATGTTATATGCTGCTTCTGCCTGAAAATGTCTTCATGCTTTTGGTAGCATTTCTGCCATACTTTCCTTCCTTTTGCACCTGGGATAACAAAAGGATATCCCTAAGGCAACGCAAGTAATAGTGACTGTATTTTTTGAATGGTAGGATCCTCTTAGGAAATTCTTGTGGAAAGAGAGAAGTGTCTGGGTTCTGCAATGTGTTGCTGATATGTGGACAGGGCAGTACTTTTCCCTGGAAGTTACACCTCTGCTGTCAGAGGCATTACTCACAGAGTACATTACAACACACTGAAAAAAAGTATATCATAACCTGGTCCTCCAAGAACGTCTAAACTTTGGAACCTTTGCAGGGAATGCTCTCCAATGGATAATTCATTTGTATGTCATAATACACTTACAGCATAAGCAGATTGGAAAGCATGATGGATATGAAAGCCATGTTAAAGAAACTAAGGTGATACACTCAGTTAGTAGCAATATGATAGGAAGCAAACCAAAGGAACACAAAGTGACGTATTTGTATAGTAAATACAAATTAAACTCTGATAACTTCACAGACTTGCACTCCAAGGGCTGTGGCCTGGATTCAGGAGAGCCACTTAGAACTGCGCTTGCATATGAAACATATACTAAAATGCTTCTCTGAACCAAGGCTGGGATCCTCAACAGAGCTAAACCAGCATAGCTTTGCAGCTAACAAGGGACTGCCAGTTTGCCTCAGTTAAGGACCTAGCCCTGTCTATGGATAGTCAGTGGGATATATTTGCACTGAATCTCTTCTTTGGCATGATTAATTTACTGTTCTGGCCTTTAAGTGGATTTTACTGTGGTGAAATGCAAAGGGAGGGAATTTTGCCTTAATGCAATCCTGTTGACGCAGTGTCAGTTCCCTCCCTCTCTCTCTCCCTCCCCTTCAGCCCCTCCAGAATTGCCTTAATAAAGAATCAATATTCAATGACATGAGAAGTCTCTCCAAATAAAATGTTCTATAAAGCCAAATGTGTAGTCTTTGCTTTTAGTAATGCATGTGCTAATGGGGAAGAGTGTATCATAGAGCTGAAATAGGGACAGATGTAAAAAACACCAAACAATTGTGGGCTCACTGAGGATGTATCCTCCATGTTGTTATACTGCAGATGGCAGAAAACAGGAAGAATTATTTCCAAGGTAATTTCTGAGCATGCCACTCCAAGACACTGCCAAAGATGGGGCTCTGCTGGCTGGACCTGCAGCCTGACCCTCTATGATTTTCCCCATTCATTGCAATACCCATCATTGTCTTCCTTTGCTCACATACCCACAACCTTTGGCTCCTTTAGCACTCTGCAGTGCAAACAGACTACTTTGTTTCTGTACTAATCTTTGGATCCTGCTTCTGATCAGATCTGGGCATCCCGTTCCTCTCATGAAGGTATGTATTTAATGCACGTGGGAAAGATGCAGTGTCCTAAGACTGATTTCATCTGGTCACAGTATTTCCCAGTGCTGGCAGAGAAGGAGAACACCTCTAGTGTTACACAGTGGAGATGTCACCCCAGGTTATTGCCCAGCAAGGGGGAGTTACCAGAGCATCATCCCTATGCTGCTGCTCCTCTTCCCTGGAGTAGGACCCGCTGCTGCCATTCAAGAGAGGTGGCACTTAAAAGGTGCCTGTTCTTCCTTCGTGTTGCTTTACTTGAGAGTCCTACAGAGCTAAATCAGAGTGATGAAAATGCAGACAATAGCATTTCTATCGGGTGGGATGACCATGTGTTTTGTGTGTGTTGCATGCATGTTTGCAAAGTACAAGGGGACATTTTCAGCTTGATAGTGTAGATTTAGAAAGGCCAGATAATTGTGCCTGAGGACAGCCTTGCTCTGGGTTTCCCATCTCAGGAAGATGCCTTCACTCCAGACTCAGGGGTAGATGTGAGGCACGAAGTAGGTGATGAGTGGGAAACGGCATCAGCACCAGGGTAAGAGGAGCGGCTTTTCCCTTGGTCCCAGACAAATATCTGCAAGCAGCAGATATCCCCAGAGAGAAGGGATTTTCGGGTATTTCCCATTCACCAGCAACTCATTTTTTTGCACAGGGGTAGGATTTTTAGAGAAGCCTGCTAAGAGAGGCAGGGAGAGGAGGCTTTCACGCATTTCTCAGTGGTGAGGTGTCTGTGGAGATCAAAACCTGCCTCTAGCTGAGGCTCTGGTGATGTACACTGTTATTGGAAGCATGTTTTGTGAAGAAGGCCTTTCCTCCTCCTCAGCACTGGAGCCAGGCACCCTGCATACAGCCCTCCCCTTTGCTAGACCCTTGCGCCCCAGCCTGCGTTTTGGAACGCTCTCTCGGAGCCTCGACCGGCAGCCGGCCACTGCACCAGCCCTGGACCAGTGCAGCACGGAGAGCTCACCGCGAGATGGCACTCGCTCTGCCTGGAGGTTTAGAGACTGCCTCCATCGAGTTCAGAAAATGCCCTCCTGTGCGAAATGGAGTAAAATAGGGATATTTAACCCTAGGCAAAACGCTAGCAGCTGCCAGTGTGCAAAAGGGAATAAGTGCTGTCAGGACACTATAGCAAATGCCTTACCAGATCTTCATTTTTATCTCTACAATCTCCCTTGAAAAATAAATCTGTCATGGGCCTGGATTGTGGGAATACCTGCATTCTGTTGAAGGAGTAAAAACATTCTCACTTTTCAATGCACCTCTGTTTAATTGGGTATTCTGTTTATTTGAGGCACTTGAGGCTTTGCTTTCATGAATTGGTAACAGAAGCCTGCAATAAGGTTCCCAGCAGATGCTGAGGGGGTTAAACCTATGACAAACATCACAAAACAAACAGGATCTGGAATTTTTTGCTGTTGCTTTTCTCCAACTTCTTCCATCACTCTTAGAAAAAGCAGCTGTCTGGGATTCACTCCCAAATCAAGCTGGCTTTGTAAGCCCTTCCATTATTGATTTTCATTGCACAATTAATCATAATTTTCAATGCTTCAGAAAGGCTTAAACATTCATGCAAATAAAAATAAAGCATCAGCAGTTACTTTAAGTAGGAGAAAAAACCATGAGGGCAATCAATCCATGTGCTTCAGGGTACAGCCTGATCAGCAGATGGACTCAGAAGGAAATAGACCCCCGCAGTGCAGTAAAACATAATTAGGTGCATGATATGGATTTTATATTTTCTTGTATATCATCTATCCTGGCTAGAAACCATCTATTCTAGCCTTAAAAAGAGGATAACAAGCAGTATGGCTGGCTGCTGTGCTTCTGTACAGATAAAGTCACGTTTCTGCTTCCCTCAGGGGTGGAACCAAACCAAAACCCCAAGCTGAAATCACTCCTCTTTCCAAGCGCAGCTTAATTCTGCTGTGAGTCTCATCAAAAACTTCAGAACTTGGTGTCCATTGATGCCTAACTGAGAAGCAGCTTCCATCTGTCTCCTGCTTGGAAAACGGGATCGTGACACTGGCAGATGGCTGCAAAAATCACATGAGCAGCATTGGTCATAGAGCAAGCACTTGGCTACCACTGCTGTCAGCTTGACTCAGAAATGGTTCCTGGAGCCTCTGATCTTGCAAACCCATGTGTTGCGTTGCTACTGTGACTGTCCAGCCCTCCATCACCTGTTGCTCCTGGCAGCCTCCTCCAGTGCCTGGAAAATGGAATCAAGCATTTGGGTGGGAGTGTTTTCCTTGAGGCTGCTCAGTCACTTTACATTCAGCACTTTCCAGGCAAGCAGACAATGTGAGCAGCAGGAACTAGCACACTGAATGCCTGAGCACAAGCCTTATTGCTTGCTGTGCGGTGAGCAAAGTCAGAGTTAAAATATGTCAGGAAATAGAGGAGCTCTGTGTACTGGTAAGGTGGTATCTGTGGACTTCAGGACTTCATCCAGCTTAGTGTGGGAAAATTCTGAATAGGAGCAATATCACTTAATAATGTTCTCATTTTGTTCATATTTTTTATGTCAATCAGTGCTCAGTGGCATTTCTCTTCTGCCACTGAATTGTTGCCCTGATGGTTCCTATGTTGCTCTCAAAGTAACACACAGCTCTGAGTCTCATTTCTCAGACTAAGCATTACTTCTAACGCTAAGCATGAGTTTAGTTCTCAGCATTAGTGAGAGCATTGTTTTTCCTTGCATCTTATGGCATGTTTTACAGAAAACCTGATTTAGTGCAAGCTATTACAGGTCCGCAATAAATTGTCCAAAGCCATTAAGGGCCACAGTTCTCACGGGCCATGTGCCCACAGGTAAAGACATGTCTGAAATTTGTGAAAAGAGCAGAAAGCTACATAATCAATCACACATAGAAGCACTGAACCCTCAAGGCACACACAGTCTTGAGTACAGTGTACAGTCTTGAGGATCTCAAGAAATACAGCAATGGATAGCTGTAAACATGCAAAACATGGAGAGGAATCCCACACATCCACTCAGGAAATCAACTAGCACATAATTGACATGCACAGTGCTGCTGTGATTGAAACAAGCAGAAAAGCAATGTCACATTGCCAGGCAACTCCAGCAGCCTACAATGTTCTCCTGGCTCTTCACTGCGGTTAAGCAAACTGGACACCTTGGACCACATTTTGGCTTGTCACTGAGGTGGGGAGATGTCTTCTGACCAGCTCCTCAGTAACATTCCCTCCCTTGAATTTGAAGCCCTGGCAGGACACCCTGCGCATCTGAGAGGTGGTGGATAAGCCTTAGGTGTATCAACCTGTCCATGCCTTCTCCTCATAACCTGCATCTGCTTGGGTGCCAGTGAAACAGATCTGTGAACATGCTAGTGAAAGGCTCAATCAGTCACATCAGTGAAAATCAATAGAGCTCCCTGAGGGGGAATGAAGTCCCCCCTCCCCCCCAGCCTCAACTCCAACACTGGAGCGATGCTGCCCATGCATCTTGCTGTGATAGACCTTACAGAACAGTCAAATGGCTCTAGAAACTTTCCAAATTCACCACTGAAGCCAAATTCTAGGTTTATAGGTTCTGCTGATTTTAAAGGTAGTGAACTTGAATGGTACCAAGGTTGGAAACCTTCTTGGCTTGATGAACTTCACAACATGTGGGAACAACCTACTAATGCAGGTTCAGTTTCTGCTGACCTGGTGGCACCCATTTGGGAGCACACAGAGGATCTGAGCCTCATAGAGGAACAAATTCTCATAAAGTACTTTCACTATGTGCTTCGCATACAAGCTCTTGGCAGGCAAATGCAGAACATGTATACAATACAGCACTCTCTCTAGCTACAGTGGTCTCCTACAGGTTTGGAAATGACACTCCAAACACGAATCATGGTGCTTTCAGAGAACAGTCCTTGGACGCAGATTGCAGAAACTTTAAGCACAGATGCCTTTAGATGCAAGAGCAGTTGCACCACGCTGGGCTGGAGCAGTCACATAGAAGCACCACTGCTTTGTTGGGGATCTGCAACTGCAGTGCTGAGAGGGCACTGTAGCAAAGCTTACCTTCCCTATCCCTGGATGAATAGAAGACAAGTCAAGTGCGTACTTGGACACATTTGTACAAGAGCTTTTCCAGTGGGAGAGTGATAAGATCCTCTGCAGTTTGGCTCTCTTGTGCCGACTCAGCATTGCCTGAGAGTGAGATGTGCCAATCTGAGGCGGGGATCGAACCAGCTGGAAGGGGTGAATGAAAGGGGGCAGGAGCTTTGTTTCATGAAGCATCTCTTCACCAGCATCCTCAAGCAGGTCTAGACATCCTCCAAACAGGTCGCAGCATCCTCCAAAATCCAAAGGAAGGTCCCACTCTTCTAATCTCTACTAGATGCCATGCAAGCGGTGCGAACAAGTGCAAGCAGTGCAGAGAAGGCTAGCAGTTACTGTTGATGCACGCAGAGGCAGGCGGAAAACATTATTAGTCCAGGGCTAAATGTGTTCCTGATATGTAAATACATGCACCTAAGTACATAGAGATGGGGACAGATGTGCATCCATTCACTTGCAACTTAGGTGCTCTCTGTAGGTGGTACTTGGAGATGCTTTCTCAAAGGCTCAGTACCTTTTCCTGGAGTGCTCCTGTGGTTCCCTTTGATATCCTTTTTAAAACAAAGTTAAGCTTGCTTTGCAAGTACTTCTTGTTAAGATACTGGCAAATAAATCAGTATCTACTGCCATTAAGAAAAGATGAGTCACTTGTTTGGGTGGGAGTTGATAACAGACCTTCAGGAAACAGAGCTGATGAAAATGTTTAACCACTACTGACACCTACTTACCTCCCCAAAATGGCACATACACTACAGCACCTTTCTCTCTGCTGACCCTGGGAAGCGAAACAGCAAGGAGAGTAGAATAAAAAACTAGTAAGGTAGGTTGGTGTAACTGAATACTCAAAAAATCGAAGTGAACATGTATATGAGGGAGAATGCTGGAACCACAAAAATTTAGATATATTTCAGATTGTCCCTTCTTGGTGGTTTCATGGGCTGCAAAAACGTTTCCAGAATGAAATGACAGAGGTTGGTGACATTGGCCATGTATGTAAATGATCAGTGTCCTAAGGAGATTAATTGGTTCATGAATAAAGATGAGGAGCTGAGGTGTGCAAGGAGAAATCATTTATCAATTATATGCCTTGGAAAACTGAAAGATGATACAGCCTTAACGGATGAATGGGTTTGAAAGGGAGACTTGTAAATTGAGTTCTAATTCTGTTCTGCTGTATTCATAATAAAGAGCTGTTAAACTAATTGCATCCTTGTGTGGTTCATGAGCAATGGCACTCATCTGCATCCCACAGCAAGCAACAGAGATCCGAGTTTAGTTAGATTTCAGTCGTCCTTTGCCTCATCTAGGAAGGATGCTAACCAGTTACTTTTGGCCTCATCAGTAGTTTCAATGCACAAAAATAAGGCAAGTGTCTGTAAATATTTTTCAGGATATTAATCTTGTATTTGAATCTGAATTTAAAGAACCAAGAAGGACAGCACAGACTGACTTGGCTTTTGTGTTCTGCTTCAGTTACTTGGATCCATGGTGATTACCCATCCCTGGAGGGACTCGTTGCTGATTAACTGGAAACAAGAGGATTCTGAAGGGTCAAAACAATAGCAAAATATGCTAATCCCAAACAGGAAAAAGGATCTGAGGGATGAGGCTGCTGGTAACAGCTGACCTCTCGCCCTCCTGCCCCTTCTGTGTGCTTGTTAACAGGTTCACTGTTAAAAACAGACAGTATCAACCTAGCATGGGCTCTGGCACACGCTGAAATACAGACTCAGATCTGAGAATCTCGAGGCAGGAAGAGGCTTGCTATTTAAAATCTTGCTGCTGGACACTGTGAAAGCCCGGGATCAAAGAGACAGCCACACTTGGGTCCTGGTTGAGCTTAGAGGAAATTTCGTGACACTTGGCTGCTAAAAGCCAAGGATGGCACTCATGGAAGTCACTGGAGATTACCCAGTGGCACTGCTGCAACTGCTCAAGACCATCTCCCTGCATCAATGCCACCAGTTACTTTTTTGACTTGTTCTATCTGACCACTTTCTTGGGTCTGGCTCTCCTTCACCGGGAAGAGCAGGTGGAGGAGCCCAGCACAACGGCCAGGCACAGCCCAGCATCTCACTGTATGCTGGTGCAGTGGGTTCTTGAGCAGTGATAGATACCCTGACTTAGCTGGAACACATGTACCTGGCCTCTTCTGCTGCCACTTTTTGGGCACTGACATCTTAAACCTCCACACAAAGATGTGCCAGAGCCTGGTCTGAGTGAGGTACAACATCTGTACAGCATCCAGAGGACATTAGTGTTACTATACATGAATGTGGAGAGGGAGGGGAGAGACAGCAGATTCAGCCTAAAGAGTGGAAATCTCTCTTTAGAATTGCCCTTGAGGTGTCATTATACTTAAAAAAGCAATATACTAATGGCACCAGGAAGATTATATACTGCCAGTCCTAAATCTCACATGTGTAGTTTTCAACAAAGAAATCAACAGACTACTTTGTTAATTATCTGCTCTGAAAACAAGGACCTGATTATGCCTTATTAAATAAAAGCCTGTGCATGTCCCAGAGCTACTCTAAAAGTTAACAGAAACCAACTGTCCCTCATTACTGCAAGGCTTCTGGTCACATCTGCTATGGTAACACTTGCAGGCACCAGTTCATCACAGCCATTGTAGGAGGAATAATTAATCCAGGTGCAGCAAAACCTTTGAACTTTCAACCAAGCAGCTCGTCCTCAGGGAAAGCTGATTCATCAGGAGCAAAAAAGGATCAGTTTTGATGAATTTCCTAATTAGAGAAAAATACATTTATTCAGGAAAGGGAGCTTTTGAACAGCTGAAATCTCCCCTTACAACAGTTTCTAAATTCGATTTCCTCCAGGTAAAAAAAAAAAAAAAAGTATAGAAATGCAAGTTATTTTTTAATAAAATGATGAAAAAGCCTTGAAATTGAGTAAAAAATCAAACAATGGTTGAAATTATGAAAATGACATGTTTTGATTAACTCAATTGCTTTTATAGTTGCCCTTCACAGTGGTTTTTAAGACTGCATTACTCTTCCCAGCTTATCTGGGAAATATTTCTCAGGTTCTTAGAAATTCTTAAAGGTTAATAAACAATTTACTGTTGTAGGTGGAGCAAATATATCTTAATTTATGACTTTTGTAGCCCACAATAACTCATTGCTTCTGACCATAGCAAAGACCTGAATGTCCAAGCTGAGGGAGGGAGACATCCAGAACCCATGGTGTTCACTGGAACAAACACAGCCTCCTACCTCCAAGCCAGTCATCTCAGCTCCAATGGCCATGAATAGGAGCAGACTCTGAGATGTCTATACAGATCACAGATGGATTAGTCCTGAAAAAAGGCCACTTCTCTGCAATGCCAATGCAAGCAGCATGAGATGGCTCACTCAGGTATAGTGATCTGCACTGGGAAAGGATGAAGTTGGAGGAGATGATATTCCTAAGATGACAAGACAAGTGGATAGTGGGAATGTCGATATAAGGACAAATGATGACCCCTAACAGCTGGGTGGAAGTGGGGAAGTTAATGCTTAAGTTTCTCTTTTTTTTGGTCTTCCATCCTACATTTACTTTACTGTGTTTCAACATGTGCAGTGCCTTAACCACCACAAGACTCTACTTTGTCCTTCCTCAGAATTTCCTTTAGTGCATTTAGTTTCCTCAAGCACCCCTTTTTGCTTTTTTAGGGGGTGTGAAATACTTCCAATACATAGCAGAAACCAAAAACCAAGTAGGAAAACAGCAGCTTTCAAACAGAATGTGAACCACCTCCTTGCAACAAGCTGCAGAACCCACAGTAGAAGCAACCAACATAAAAAAAAGTCTCACACCTAACATTTTCCTGAAGTTTCTTCTCAGGTAGTTAGTAGAAAGTGTTCCCTTTTCCCACTTAATTAACACTTAATTAACATAAAGAAAGATGATCTTTTATTTCCTTTGTTACCAGCAACCCCACTCCATCAGCTTTTCAATTTCCTCTGTTACACCTATCCCAGGAGGTTAAATTTTTCTTTCAATTTGAATCTGTGCATCAGACATTTCCAGATAAAAGTGTGACTGGATGGCCAAGCTTCATCTCCTGCATTTTATCCTCTGTTGGCAGCTTCCTTTTGCCTCTGTGAGGCAAGAACATCTGAACCCCTGGTTTAAAAATCAACCCCTGTGGCACAGGACTTCGCTTGCTGGGAACGGCCTCTGCAGCTTACCAGAACTTCCTATTTGTTTGAACAACATCTAGAAAAGATAAAATAGGAGCTACAAAATCTAGATAAGGTGTCAGTGGTTTTTTTATTTTCCCTTTGGTGTCCAGTTTGTGCTCAACTACAGTTTGGGGAGTTTCAGTGTTGCTGTATATTCTCAGACATCATAACCTCAGGGTACTCACTGGGTAGCATCATTCACCTCTGCTGACTTTAGACATCTTAACCTCAGCTGTCTGGCTTCTTAGGACAGAGGTATCCTCCTAAGTAAAAAGTGACAGGACCGAATTTGAGCTTGGAAGCCTTGACTGCCCACCTAACTGGAGCACTGGCTCTGATCCACACCACTACAGCGCTGTTTTAGAGGAGGCTGGTGGATGCAGTCTAGTCCATGTTACTTAACCTTAGCTCCACAGCCTGCTTCCAGGCATTTTTCATGAGTTTGTATAGCTATAACCCTAAGATACACCTGCAGCATCAAATAATTTAGTTTCTCCATTCATTCCCAGGTCTTGGCTCCCTGGTGTCCCCTTTGCATGTATATTGATTCATTTCTTGGTCCTCTTCTGAAATGAATGCCCTCTGGAAGAAAACCAGGTTGCTTTTCTGGGGACTACTTACCTGAAGAATATTTTGTGTCACACATCAGGTTTGGTTCCCTCATTCTGCACCTACATGACATACTCAGTCAATAGCTAACATGTCAAATTGATTCAGCTGTTTGGAATCTCCTGACTGGACAATTATGGATAGAAATATAGGAGGAAAATCTTGGGGCATGCAAAAATTAATAATGAGATGAAGAGTCACTGGCACATTTCTTGAAAAGCTAACCTCATATGACATATGGAAAATACAGGGACATCTGAACATCACAGAAAAGAGGACACAGAGTGGAACAAGCAATCTGAAATCCTTGGATGGACCAGGTGTTAACCAAAGAGACAGTGACCAGCTGCAGAAGATGGAGACCAAATTGATGTGCTCTATCCTAAGCAAGAGGAACATCCCTGAATAACAAGTAGGTACCACATTACGCTCGCTCCTTGTTTTCTCTGCTAGCAAATGCCAGCAAAAGAAGCTTTCCTGCTCAGGATTTTTCCATTTGGACTCCACAGTAGGAGTGTGATTAACCTCACTCCCACTCCAGCATCATGCTTGGCGGTGATGTGTTACAGGAGTTCTGAATGCAGAGCACACTGCCAGACCTCTGTAAACATTACAGGATCACAAAAACTTTGTGCTATGTGTTCTTTCTTATGTCTGTGGTTCATAGCCACAGTGAAATGACTCGAAGGCTGAGATGACAAAGTGACTAGTCAATATGAAAATGCCCAAAATGTACTTTATCCTTTTGGAGGTGGACAACATCAATATGAGCAGGACCTCCCAAGGGAGCTCTGTCATATTGACTTAACCATCAGGAGCTTGGGAGCTTGGGCTTGAGATGAAAGAGAGTATTAAATTTTAACCACTCTTTAAATAACATTTTTTAAATCAATAATGTGGGTCCTGAACTCTCGGCTTTCTGATCGCATTTGGTTTCATTGTGTATGCCATGAAGATGAAGTTTTGCCTGCTCTTTTTTACCCTACTTATCTGGATTGAAGAGAAGCATGTCTTCACTCTTCCAAGGTAAATATCTACTGGTGCTACTGGGCTTTTAGAGTGTGATGAGTGGAACAGTGAATGTACTGAGGCAGAATATCTCCAAGTTGCATAAGAAAACATTTGGCAAAGGCTGACATTTATTTATTGGTCTTGTAATTGGATATGTGGTTCAATTTAACATATAGATGGTGAAGGAAATTAAATTATTCTAAGTCTTCTTTGCATCCATAAATCCTATGCTTTTAATCGTATTAAAACTATTCTTTTTGGTCTAAGTGCCAGTCAATTCTGTTCATTCACTGCTTTTGAATGCCAACAAAGGGCATTCTGAAATTTAATGGGATAAAATAATTTGCTTCATCTGCCTTAAAACAAGATCTTAAATGAATTACTTCTTGAGGTAGAAAGGGAAACCATTTCAGAAAGTGCTAACAATCTGTTTTCTTTCTAAAGCAGCTTTTATGATTGTTTTTCCAGTCATAAATCATTTTTGAATAACCATTCGGTATTTGTACAATGTTCTAGAAGCAGCTTTATTGTTACCTATCAATAAATTTCAGAAATGCCCTGGAACCAAACTCTTTCTTAAAACACAAAGACATATGTCAGAGATGAAGACAGGCACAGTGCTTTGATTTCCTACATGTACAGATGATTTAAAAAACTGAAATGTTTTAATAGGTAGAACTAAAAGTATAAGCCCCTCATGGTGACATTAAGCAAGCTGAACAACCTACAGGAATCACTATTAAACACAACCTGCTCACAGGAATGAAACACCCACACAAATGTTAGTAAATTACATCTCACAGCTCCACTGTGAGGAGGGTTACAGCGGGGGGACAGTTAAACATGGTTTTAGGTTAACACAGGGACAATAAAGCATGTTTTTAAGTTAATTCAGTTGGGCAATATTGCTCTGTGCTACTTGAAGGTTCATCTACTTCATATTTTAATAAAATTCTGAATACCTGACCCTTACAGAAGAATACAACATTTCTCACTGGAAAGCCTGAGTCTAACCCTCCCAGCCCTGGTTATAAAAATGGCTAAAACAATGAGATTTTAAGGTGATATATCTGACTTTTAGTTTTATTTGGGTGCTAGTGTGGAAGGATTTAATGGTCATGTATTAAAACTTGCCTTTGCAAGGTTGTAGTGTGAGTACTGCATTGTGAGACTTGTGAAAGAGCTGGGGACAGTGGAAAGACACATAGTTCACTTGTAGGGAAAGGGCAAGGGTGGGGACTGATTGAGAGACAGCGTGGTGGAAGAAAAGACAGCCCATAGGCAGGTACCTGTGCTCGAGGCAGATGAACAGCTTACATGGTCCAGGAGAACAGGTGATGATGCTGGCAGCACTCCTCCAGTGACACTACCGGCCAGAGCCAGGGTAAGACATTCAGCTGAAGTAGGGAGGTCTCCTTTCTGGAGATGACAGTCACGACATGCAAGATTCAAATGAAGCCAGGCTATGAGAACAGAGAGACACATCCCTGCTGCTGTCTTGGTTTTGTGGCATGTGATGCTGATGGCATTCCTGTTAACTGAGAAATGCATTGGAGAGAAGAGATGAGGAGACTGACACGCCTGCAGAGAGGCTGCACTGATTTGCAACTATCTGTGAGATGGTGGACAGGGCTCCTGGATGGGATTCAGCTGACTATATGCGATTTCTATAGAGTTCTGCATGGGAACAAGTCCCCTTCACCTCCTGTACAGCTAGTGGAGAAAAATATGTGGTTTTAGGTTATAACTCATTCCAGTTTAGCACACACATGTAAATTCGCTCAGGTTAACCAGACCCTGAAAGCACTTGTTTCTTTATTAGGAGTGACAAGCTCAGGTTAAGATATCAAAACTGTACAAAATGAACTGCAATGCATCACATTCACTCTGTCATAGCTATAGGGCAAGGCCTGAGCATTGTGGTGTGGGGTGGCTGCTGGAGTTACTTTCGTCACCCAAAGAAAAAGTAAAGGCAAAACAGACGGGGAACAATGACAGAGTCCAGTGGGACCCTGGCAGAAAGTTAGAGGAGTGTAATAAGAAGGAAACTCTTAAGGACAAACTTAAAGAGCAACTAGGGAAGCAGGGCATGAGGACAAAAAGTGGAAGTGTGTTCAAGATGAACATGTCCAACCAGGGCAGCAGGCAGGAAAAGGAAGCTGTGGATGGGAAGTTGTTTCTGAGATTTGTATAAAGGCAACAATTAGAGCTTTTCCCCAAAGAAAAGGAACTGAGAAGCTGAACGACTACAATTTCAGCTGTTACTACTTCCCATGTTAAACATGGCTACAAGCGCAAGGGCAGAACTCAGATCAGCTTGTTCAGTGTATTCAGGTCCTACCAATGAGAGCTATAGAGGAATTACTGCTAGCTACGACCTGCCCAGTACTTATCACACCCAGTTGAAATATTTGTGCAGCAAATGGTGGGGTGCAAGTACATACCAGCTTCCTCATTAAAGCACTCTCAGGCTGCAGGAATCACAGGACGAAGCCAGGTGCGGCAGCCCTTTTTTGGCCTCCCCTCTGAAAAGACTCCCCCAGGTACAAGAAGACAAATTTGCTTTTAAAGTAGCCCCAAACACACACTGTGGACTGCATTTGCCTAAAGAAATAGGCAAAATGCCAAGTCTCCCTATCCCTGATTACTTTTTGATGCTCTGTCAAATGATGGTGGAGGCAAAAATAAGGCTGGCATATTGCTGGTTCTACATGAGAAACAACAGTGATTGCTTTGAGCCTGGCTAAAAGTAGAAAAGATAAATTACCTGGTTGCCAGATGCTGTCAGGTCTCTGCTTGAAATCAGTCACAACACTGAGTTGTGACAATCATGTTATGCAGCTTGAAAACACTAGTTCTGATAGCCCTGCCTGTTTTCTTTTCAGAACAGTCTTTGCAGACACAGCTGGCAGGGGCTTCCACAGTGTCAGGTTTATACACTGCTGCCAACTCCACACTATTAGAAGGCTGAGAGCCAGCCCAGCCCAGAGAATGGAAATAAGTGTTTGACATTCCCCTGAGTCTGCTCCTTCTACTCAAATTATTTTAATTATCTATCCAGTGCAATTTTGAACGACAGAGCTTGCAGGGAACTGGAAATCAGGACTGGATTTACAATGCAAAAATGGTGTTTTTTCTTTCCAGAAAGTGAATTTCACTTCTGTCACCAATAGTGGGGCCACTCATGGAGTAGCTGGGTAGCACCATCTCAGGTACTGCATATCCAGACCATGGGTTTCAAGTAGAAGAGGAATATAAATTACCAGGCAAGAGGACAGTGGTATAGACCAACTGAAACAATACCTCGCAGACGGACAGAAATTAGGAGACTGGAACAGCTGGACTTCAGTGGGAATGATGATGGCAGTAGCCTCCGCTCATCCATAAAACATTATGTTTTGCTTCTGCCCACCTGGAAAGGCTTTTTCCAGGATGCGAGGGTTCATGTCTCTGCTGAACAGTGGCTGAGACTATGGAACTCAGGGGACAACAGCAGAGCTGTCTTCCTGGTCCAGGCTAGTTTTCCACTGGTGCTGCTGCACTCAGGTGTAGCTGAGGCTGGTTGCTGTTGTGCTGGTACCAGCTCCCAGGACGGTTCTCATAGTCCAGCAGTAAATATTGGCTACCAAAGCCCGGCACCACCTCTTGCATGGATTTTGCTGTCTGGAAGAAGCAAAGGCTGGAATGGATCTCAGCGTCTTCATTATTGAATCTTCTTTGAGTTCATGGCAGCCAAGCCAGGGAAGATGAGAAAAACCAAGCCTACTTCTCTGCTTTCACATGACCTAGAGTTCCAAGTACCTGTGCTTTACTTAAATACCCTTCTTTTTCAGAGATGAAGTTTTGTGGGCTCTTCCACAAACAGAAAAACAGGTTGAAGCCCTTCAAGATTTATTGAACACCACTGAGGTAAACAGATCCCTCTGCCTTTCTTGTCTTTAGGCTGGTTTCTTTCCCCAGGTGTACCAATACTGCCTTTCCTACCAGAGAAAGATTAAGCCCACTTTTATTCACTTATTCCAACAGAGCAACTTAACAAATGCCTGGTTTTCATTGCTCCACTATCTTCTGACTTACATGAGGAGGCTCCTCCTTCTTAAAGCTGAAGTAATGCATTATACCAGAGCTCAGATTTCTGCAATTGATTTTGTGTAGTAAGACACTGGAAAACTGGCAAAGCACCAACACACAGTAAATAGAAACACACTTGCTAGGGAACCTCAGCACTTTAGACCAATGCAATCTTCACCTATATGACTTGCACAGCTTTGAAGATCAGTACCACATTTTTATGGTATTTTTCTTAAAGGAGCATTTAAAAGATAAAAATCTCTTAAGCAATAATTTCTTAAAAGAAAATAACCAAAACCCAAAAAGCATTTTAACCTTTCATTGAAGACTATTTAATTAAAATGAGTCAACTCTTCCTCTTCAAAAGCTTTTGCCTAACCACATCCTCCTAGTTTGAAGCCAGCACTCTGCAACAAAGGTGTAACCATTCCATCAACCAATGAAATTAACAGTATGATTGAGGATGTGTCATAGGTGGTTGAGAGTTTTCAGTGGTGCCTATGACCAGTCTTTCTCTGTCTTTCTTGGCTACTATTTATGTCCATTCCAAAATCCTACCAGTCTTCTGCTGTCCCTATTAGCATATTTTGATCCTTCCCTTTAATTCTCACAAACATTGAAAACCTTCCTTCTTCTTTCCCATCTCCACAAGTCAACTCACCTATCCATCTCCTTCCCTGTACCAAAATAAATCTTCCCTTCTTCCATTCCTTTCTCACCACCATCATTCTTCACTTCCTTGTATGTAGGAGCCCCAAGAAGTCATTAAGAACAACTGCAGTACATTCAGTGCAGAGAGAGCATGTGCTGATTTCTACCAAGTCACTTATGTGAATATCCAAGCTGAACATTTTTCAAGGGTTATAAACTGACCATTTTTTTTCTTATGGCTACAAACTGAGCAAGTTATAGAAGAATAGAGAAAGGGAATGGGAGAAGAAAAGGGAAAGGGAAGCCATAAACAGTACCTCCTAACAAATTTTAATGGTTCCAATCTAGCAATCTAGCAAGGAAGAAGCACAGGAAAATTAGCATCTTACAAAAATTATCAGGCTAATTATAGGTGCTACTCCTGCAGCTGGAAGCAAAACCTAAGGCAAAGGAAATGCTTTAGTCTTGCAGCACACACATTGCACATAGCCTCCATCAGAAGACCCAGACACAGGAACACCTACAAGCAAGTCTTTTGTTGCTGCCCTTGGGGCAGTATTGACCATTGCGATGATGGGTGAAGAGACCGAAGTCATATACATTATCAGTTTCCCATTTACCCCCATTCATTGCTCCCCTGCCACCTCAGCTGTGTCAATCCAGAGTTCCTCAGTTTTCCTCACTCTTCGTTCAAAGAATGCCTTCACCTAAGAGAAATTCAGTCTGAACTGCTGCATGCCAGTGCAGACAGCAGCCTACCTAGGGAAACAGGAAAATCAGTGCTGGCCAGCTAAGCATCCAGCTTGCATCTTGGGTGGATTTTCCAAACAATGCTGAACCATGTGATGCCGTTACTACCCTGCCAATAACATGTGAGGTGACTATACTGAGTCTAGCAGTAATATAACATTGCAGTAATATATCCAGGGGCCAAATGTTTTCCCACTTACTGTTCCAAAGTGTTGATTAAAAACATGGATGAGTTTTCTGTAAGATTTTGCAGACACATACGCTCTGAGATATGAGTGAGGTAAACAGCTGACAACTGTTACATGCCTGGAAACATGATGCCTAAGTTGAAGATAATAATACAACTACACCAGAAAGGAAAAAAAATAACCCTTTTGTCTGGCAACTCCATGTTGCATGTTTTCAAAAATGCATCCAAAGATTATGTTGATCTTTTCCACATTGTAAGTTCATAACTAAATTTCTGCTTACTGTCACCCCAAGATCTTTTGGTATTACTGGTTTTAAAGTTTTAGTCTTTTATTGACTATGTTGGCTTCTGAATTTATTATTGTGAAAGATTTAATTTTACCAAGAAGAATCTCATTTTCTTATTTTGCTCCCATTTCTAATCTCTGTATTGCTGTATTCAATTTGACTTATATTCAAACCCCTTCTGGCATTTATTTCCTCCCTGATCAAAGTCATCAGCAAATACAATAACTACAAAGACTAGCCTGATCTTCATTAATTCTCTAAATACCCTCAGGGAAAATAACTCTCAGCAGACTTTAAAACATGTAACATAATAACCAGCTGAGCATATCTATTATACCAGAAATACTATTTTTGAAAAGGTTATGTTCCTGTCTTTGTTCCTGATGTATGAATTTATGTGCAGAAGTCATTACAAACATGTCTTAAATACACACATTTTATTTCCAGCAGTAGCAGGATGCTGAAACACAACACAGGGATCATTAAATTGCTTGTTACAAGTGGTCTCTTAAATTGAAAACATATGCTTTGATTATTTTTGAAATACTTCTTAAAGGTCAGTACGAATATTTTTTTTCTTTCCTAGGTTAAAAAAAATAAATGAAATGCTTTTGGAAACTTTGCAGGTCATTCTCTGGCAACCTGTTGTGGTTGAAAACATCAAGAAGGACAGAGAAGTCCATTTCTATGTCAGGGCATCCAGCACAAATATCATAAAAGCTCAGTTAAGGCAACTGACCATCCAACACAAGTATGTATTTTTTTATTTGTTGTCACGAATGTTCCTGTAAAGTTTTTTGCCACTTATTTCACAGGACATTGTGCTCTTTTTCAGAGTCCGCTTGGAAGATGTTCAAGGGCTTATTGAAAAACAGATTATCAATGACACAGTCAACCCGCGCATATCTTCATCATATTATGAAAACTACCATTCGATGAAAGAAGTAAGACATTTTAATTGTAATCCTCTGTAGATTCAAAGGCTGAAATTTGTCTCATGGTTGAGAGTGGAGATAAGGAAAGAAATCATCATCAGGTAAATGATTACCATTGTATTGCTCAGCCACTGAGAGTTGTATTTAATGTAATGCCTTCATAAAGAAAGAAGACCCAGACAAAATCTCTTATTTTTGCCTCAAACTGCCGTTCAAATGCAGTTATTACAGAAGGAAAATGAAGTCACAAAACAACATACAAATATTTTAAACATGAAATGAACTGCAATTTAACCAAGTAGAAGAGGAATTTCAGGGCTACATTTGGACTGTGTTGTGACTGTATCTTAGTGTTTTTGTAATGAGAAATTACAGAGAGAAAAGTGATAAGTGGGCTAAATTGCTAGTTTTTCTTTCTTATCAGCTAAAGAGGCAGGATTTTGGGAGGAAGAATTAATCTAAATCTAGACCATGTTCAGGGATGAAGGAGAATAACAGGGAGAAGATCAATTTGCTAACTTCATCCTTGCAGATATATTATTGGATGGAAGAAGTAGTGAAAGTCCATTCTGACCTCCTCCAGAAAATATATATTGGATCATCATACGAAAAAAGACCACTTTATGTTCTGAAGGTACACCTGTGACTTACTGCAAAGCCTTTCCAAGCACTAATGTCAGCAAGTGACGAGGTTTGGCCAGAACACATTCTTAAATCTGTACTTATATGCTTATTTTTGTGGGGTTTAGAATTTTCCTAAATTCTTCTAATAAGGTGTAAAGCATTTGCAAAGGCATTTGACCACATTAGGCTCCTTGTTGGGTCACAAGAAAGTTATCACATCTAGGCCATCATCCAAATTCATGAAATACTGGTGTGGTGAACACCCTCCCCTGTTAACTATGAATGCAATCAAGTTTGTTGCCCTGCTTAGTTGGTGCCCTACTCACTTGACCTCAGGTCATGCTGGAGTCTTGATGCTACCTTAGGAGCTTGCTGCAGGCAGTCTGAACACGGCTCTCTGACTGCATGTGAACATAACTGACAGCAGTATCCTGGCCCAGTATCAGATTAAGCTCTCCTTACAAGACATATGTTTCTTCTTCCATCTTGGTTACCCTTTTCATTTCTACTTTCAGGTGGTTCACTTTGCAACAGTGCCATTTTAATACAAGTTCTCTTTTGTCAGCTTTCTAAAAGCCTGGAAAAATCCAAAAGTGCCATATGGATTGACTGTGGTATCCATGCTAGAGAATGGATTTCTTCTGCTTTTTGTCTATGGTTCATAGGCCATGTGAGTAGTTAAACACATCCGATTATCGCTTTCAAAATCAATGCAAAAAATCTTGATTCTCTACCCAATTGCACTCTTAAGCTCCGCAAAGTCTTAATCCACAACAAAATCATGTGAGTTTTGTGTCTAAGCTGCATACGTAGCAGTGAGTGTGTGTGCACGTGTGAGTGAGTAGATGGAAGGGGGATGCATGTGAGAGACAGAAAGTCATATAGATCAAATGCAAAAGAGCTCAGATGTATCCTCGAGTATATGAAAGAAACTTAAAAGTCTCTCCAAATGTGCAGCAAATTCAACAGAGATGTTTACAATTATGAACAGTCGTGGATAGAGAGGGTGTGTCAGCAAAAGTAAGTATTTGGTAATCTACTACACCACATGGATCCAAGGAATGATCTTGGCTCTGAATCACACAGCACATGGTGGCTTATGCCCAGATCAGAGGAGACCCAGAGTGAGCTCAAGCAGTCCTACAAACCCTGGCTTTTCTCTACATGCCTTCCTAGAGCAATACACACCTCTTGCTCCGAGCATGGCATAGGTCCACACCAGCATGAACACCAGCAATCTCTATTTTTCACTTGCTGTGATATGTCACCTACTGCTGTGCCGGCTGCTACTGCTCCTCTGCCTCCTGCCTCCACATTATTTATTTGTGCTCCTGCTTTTTTCTGGTCGGCCTCATTCTCTGAATGAGGCCACACAAGCCATCTTCTTCTGAAGGTACCATCCCTCCTAGAGACACCCCCATTTCAGACCTCCAGAACATGATCACAAATGCCAGCCACATGCATAGTACCAGCTCATGGGAACTAGTAAACCACTGATGGGATGACACTGTAGAATGGGCTTAGCCCAAAATCAGACTTGATGTGCACTTGCAGACTGACGGTCGCAACTGAACTTTAGTATTTTTGATACCTACACTGCTCAGAATAGTGAACAAAGGATTCAACATCCATGGTTTTTACCTGTATCTTAACATATGTTGCCTTGGTCTTTTGGAATTTAAGGCATCTCTGATCAACTCTGTTAAGCTGCTGGCCCAACTCCTAGTACGTTCCAGGAAAAGGCTGCTAATGCCTTTCTGGCCCAGCTTGCTCAGTTAATATCCTGAGATATTATTTACTGTTTTTCACAAAAGCAAAGTTCACTGTAAAAACACGCCAGATGAGATTGAGACTTCACAATCACCAGAACTGTAGCCAGAGAAACAACATAAATGAGTCCTTCAAACATGAATTACAGTTTATTCATGATGGAACTAAAAAATAAGGATAATAATAATAATCATCATCATCATGTGTTTATGTCTGTCCTCAGCCACAACTGTAAAAACTCAGTGACTATAATATTTGAAAGGATATTGCAGGAGTTAGGAGCAGATACAGCAGAATGTACCTTGTGACCCATCAATAATCCCAGCCTTTAAGGTTCCCTTGGAGAGAAATGTATTTTCCCTTTTCCTGCTGCTCCAAATAATTACCAGCTGTTCTGTCACTTTGCCAGTGACATGTCCCTGCAGCATTTTTCAGAAGTAACAAGATGAACATTTAGGTTCAGAATCCTTTTGATCTAACTTATGTGTTTTAAATTCAAATTTTATTTCTATATCACTTCATAAAAGTAACATTTCAAAATCTGACATTAATCCACATCTGCACACACACATTAAAATCACTAGCTCTCTCTACCAAATCCCAGGCATTCTTTAAAATGGGTTTACTCTTTATCATTTAATTTTGTAGAAAGATTGACACTTCCCATTTAGTCAGAGAAAGTCCATTGCCTCAGTAAAATGAGGAAGGATTTAAAATTAAATAAAGTGGTTTAAGTAAGACATAAATAATAATATTAAAAATATTGTATGATTAACAACTTAATCTATTTTAATCGTAATAAACCCACTGATCTAGGTTAAACTTTATCCTTGCGTCATGGACCAACAACCAGTTACATATGAAGAAATAATGTTATATACAGCAGCCATTTGAAATATTACTTGTTATTTTTGGGCCTGCTTTATTTTTTGGCCTGATTTATTTTATATACAACTACTTTTGTGGTATTTTCAGTGGGAGAGAGGGTTCCTATCTTTTATACGACTAGAAGAAGCTCAAACCTTGTTCTTAATAGGGTTCAACTCTGTCTCATGACCACCAATTAACACTGGATTGCAGTGTATCTGATTGACTGTATCAGTTCAATTCTTATCCTCGCCCTGGCATTTCTAACCAAAGAGCTACTTTGTTGTTTAGCAGTTTCTGTGATGTGATGCATCTCTACCAGGAGACAGACTGGTCTGATAATTGCATGATTATTTTACATAGGCCATCAGGTGCCTTTCTAGGAAGGTAAGAAAACCACTGTTACAAATGCTGTTAATAGGTTTCTCCTGTGCTTCACAGGCAATCCATGTGCGTGAGAGAGATCAGACGATGACAGCTCTTCTGGAGCACTTTGACTTCTACGTCATGCCTGTGATCAATGTGGATGGCTACGAGTACACATGGAGCCATCCCTCTGTACGTAGAGTTTTTCTGACAGCCTATGCAACACACACTGCTGTGTTATTTATGGGAACCATCAGTGAGCAATACTTAGGGGATCATCTAAATCCTGGAACTGCATGCCCCAAACTCTTAACCTGTGCTTGGAATTTCTGCATCTTTGCCCTGTGTGAAAAACAACAAATTCTGCAACAAATTGGCATCTGACCCACAGCACCTTGGTGTCTTCCAAAATGTCAGAAATGCATTTGGAAATGACAATCTCACCTTGGGATTTTAATGCTTCTAGACATCAGGGAATGCCTGTGTCAGCCTTTAGCAGCAAGGTTACAGCACTGGAGCAATCCAGCACAAGCTGGATAGCATGCTGCATCACACAAAGCACAGCCAATAACTCACTCTTTCCTCCTGTAAGGTAGCCCCATTTTCTGCATACTTTTTGTTTCATATACATGAAGGTACAATACGCATCTTTTGCCCAAGATTTTACATATTGGTTGCAAATTCCAAGCTGTTGAGATGTTTCTTTGGTTTTTAGATTATTCATTTGTTAAAAAACCCCAACAATCCTCCTTCAGTCTTGTACTCATTCATTCTTAACCCAGCCTGGCTCACATTTGGGTAACTATGTATATATACCTCAACAGCTGCACACTAGATTTCCAACTTTCCACATGCTGTCAGCAATGCCTACAGAAAGGTTGGACTTGGGAGTTCTAAACTTACATTTCTGGCCAAACTGTATGTCTCCTCCTCTCCTTCTACAGTCCAAATCCATTGAAACCAGACCAGATGTGACCACTTCTTATCCTACCCAGTATTGTCTTTTATCATCCAGCCTTGCTGGCAAGCAGACAGTGGTTTTAGAATCTGCGTTGGTCTTTTGCATCTTCCTTAGCACATGACCTGTAAAGGCACAAGTGGGAAGTCACATTTAACTAACCAGTGAGATGGTGCATTGTTTTTCTCAGTTTTTCCCCTGAACATGGCTTGTGTGTCCGTTTCCATAGAATCGGCTGTGGAGAAAGAGTCGCTCATCACATGGTAACAGCAAGTGCATTGGTACTGACATGAACAGGAATTTTGATGCGCACTGGTGTGGTATGGCATAACTTCCTTCCTATTGTATCCCTGCCTCACTTTTAGCCTTTAAAATTCATTATTTTGTAAAAAAAACCCAACATTTTCTATTTCACAGAGTTGATATAAAGACAAAAGCAGCTGAGTATATGTTATGTACAAGTGAATACTTTCCCAATTTCAGACACTTTTTGTTAGGACTCAGGATTTTTCCTCCTCAGATGCCACACTGGGTATTAACCTCTTCCCAGCACCATGACAAGAGAAAGGGGGACAAGGACACTGGATCCTGCCCCTTGCATCACACCATGTCATATGTGGTGCAGGCTATTAATGGGAGGGATGAAAGAGCTGACCTTGTGGTGTCAACCAAGAGCTGTTGCACCACCCAGTTAAATAAAAGCTTCACAATGCTGTATTAACTGATCACCCCAGTCATCCTCCAGCAATGCTCAGCTGACCACGATTTTTTTGGCTCTCAGGGTTTGCTGTTGTCGAGGCTATATCACATTTACTTACCTACAGGCAGTCTAGTACTTGACAGGTTTTTAATGCAGAATAGCTACCTTAAAATGTTAACCTACAGGTCAGATCTGATTACACACGGTACTGACAGTAATGTCCTGTATGACTTTTGGTCATTTTAATCCCTTATTAAACTGGGAATAAAGATGTATATTTACCATCCATTGTTACTATATGCGGAAAACCACACATTTTTTCAGGCACAAAATTATGGAGACCACAAACATAGATCTGAAAGTGATATTCAGTATAAATGTACATTTATATTCAGTATTATAATTCTATAAATAGAATTTGGAGAAGTCTGAAGGAATAACAGCAAAAAAACCCCTATGTGACACAGATACTAGTTTCAAGGTTGTAAATGTAGTGCATTCAACTTGTCAAGCACTCTTGGTGTGAACAACTTCTGAAGTGGAGAGATGATTCTATTTTACAAGAGCAAAAGAAAACACTTAGATTAGGAAGTGCATCCTCTCTAACTAAATCTTTGGACAAAATATACACCTTCTTACAGGAGAAAACCAAAGCATCTTATTTAAGTAACCAGAGAAGCATTCATACTGTTTTCAGCCATGCTACGCTCCTCTCTTTTAGACATGTTTGGAAATATAGAAGAAAGAAGCCTCAGCACCTTGTAGGGTCACTGGAGAAAAAAAATGTAAAGATGAATCTAAGGACCAAGTCAGATGCTTGTAATAACTTAAACAAATGATTGTAAGACTGTCCCTAAGTTTCTACTTCTTTTAGTTTTATATATATATATATATATGTGTGTACATATAGTCAGTAAACTGCTGAAAAAAACCCCTGTTTTTCTTAGTTAGCATAAAAATATTGTTTATACTGATTCAGATACATTAGCAACTGGTAGTGACAGTTGAGCAGATTTAACGCAGAACATATTAACTGTAAAAAAATCTCCATTAATGCTGTTCAACAGGATTCTCAGAAAAACCAAGCTGGAGTTCTATCACTTTATAATACTGCTGCAATTATTAGTAGCTGTGTCAACTGAATAATATGATTGTGTTCATGGGAAAAGGCCACAAATTCATGGGAACCTGCAATTTAACCTTTCTAAGCAGAGAAGAGTTCGTCAGGGGTGCCAAATGTTCAGACTTCCACTGGCTCCAGATTTGCTTATGAATACACTTTGTGCCACTGCAAAATCCCAGGTTTCAGTTGTATGCATTTAAAGCTGTTTTTCCTCTTTAGCTGCTCAGATAACAACTTTATGAAGTTTATGAACAAATACCTCATGGTTTTTATGAACAGCAAAATATACTGAATGCACTGATACTGTATGTTTTTCTTTTATACTAGTATGAAGCAAAATTATTCCACAAAAAGGAATGCACTAACTTGGAATTTGCTCTATGGAACTAATTTTGACTGGAACCTGGATTTAAGTTTTTCACTACATTTTCCTTTAGCTGGCTGTTCTCAGTATGAGCATGAATTTCAGAAAGCAGACAGAACATTTACCTAAGGTTGCCAGCCAACAGATTCTTCATTGCCTTTTTCCCTGGAGAGTTCTCACTTCTTTGCAAAATGGAACAGTGTAAAAATTAACATTCTCATTTTGCCTCTTTTGTGTGACTTTGCTTAAATGCCAGGAACTGTTTGTATTTTCATGTGCATGAATTTTCATGGACTGTCTGTGAAATCCCCCTTGATTCAGAAATATTAAGGTTTATAGTTATACCACAGAACATAAATGTACCACAGCCCTCTCTGCCCCAGTACCCTTGTTTCTGACCTTCCATCCTGCATCTCCCAGAGCCTGTGTCATCACTTCTCCCGCACAGCCTTCTCTCTTCACTGTATTATTTCTGCTTCTTCATACAAGGCGCATTTAGTTTCAGCCACTGATATTATAAAGGAGCCTGCAGCATCTATGGAACAGTTCAATGCATGAAAATACAGGTCTATCAATAAAATCAACAACCAGGTACCACCCTATCACCTAAATTTTTTGTCTATTGCAACTACATTTTATGCAAATACACCTTTATGGAGCCTTGAAACTTTTAATTAAAGCATAGCTATATATATGTTTTAATTAAATATTAAATATTTTAAGTATTGATATATATAAATATATATTTTATATATATATATCTCAGTCACAATTTTAAACATTTTTGGGATCCAGGTATGCTCCCTGCTACTTTGTGGCATGGTACAGATCTTCCTTAGATATCACTGGCACCAAAAGATGTTTCCTTCTTTCCTGTATCTGAAGATAATAGCTTGTGTTTCTTCTTCAGGGCTGCAACTCTGCAGATGCAAGTGGCATTGTTTTCTGGAAGACGGGCATCTGTTAAAACATACCAGTGCCCAAGGATGAAGAAAGTCTTGTGGGTGTTAAAGTACTCAGTGAGCTTTATTCCTGCATAAGATTTAAAGACAAAATGTCCATTTAAACTAGAGATAGTAGCAAAGGGGAAAATTTACAAAATGCATTAAAACATGGAGACCTGACATTTAACATTAAAGATCCTGGCTGCTTCCAGGATTTGTGGAATCCTTCACTTTGATTTGTGTTTCTCCAACTTTCAGTTCGCAGGGTTCCCC